>WNGS01165140.1:50925-69559 GCA_020271785.1 Procambarus virginalis | reverse complement strand
GAAAGGGGCTGTCATTGTGCAGCAGTAAACCTACTGCATATACGCTCTTTAGTATTAGTGAGATGTTATCAGCCAGCACATTATCCTCAGCAACCTTAATTCATTTTGTCTTGTTCATTGAAAGTAAAGTAACCATCATTTATTTTATATTATTATTTTTTTACTTTGTATTCTTGTTACTGCGGTGAAATTGCTGACCTGGAGAGCGTGCAGAGATCCTTTACTGCTAGAATCCACTCGGTAAAACATCTAAACTATTGGGACCGACTAAAGAGCCTAAATCTGTATTCCCTTGAGCGCAGGCGGGAGAGATACATAATAATTTACACGTGGAAAATATTAGAGGGGCTGGTCCCAAACCTGCACACAGAAATAACATCACATGAGACCAGAAGACATGGCAGGATGTGCAGAATACCCCCGTTGAAAAGCAGAGGTGCAACTGGTACTCTGAGAGAGAACTCTATCAACATCAGAGGCCCGAGACTGTTCAACACGCTTCCACTACACATAAGGACATAACTGGCAAACCCCTCACAGTGTTCAAGAGAGAACTGGATAAGCACCTCCAAAGGATACCTGATCAACCAGGCTGTGACTCATACGTCAGGCTGCGAGCAGCCGCGTCCAACAGCCTGGTTGATCAGTCAAGCAACCAGGAGGCCTGGTCGATGACCGGGCCGCGGGGACGATAAGCCCGGAAGCACCTCAAGGTATCCTCAAGGTATCAAGGTAGGTGTAACAGCTTTAAGAGCACAGGATATTCTAACTCCAATGGCTAGTGCATGCTCAGTCATCGGCTATGTAGATGGCGTTGAAGTAGTGGGCAGACGACGATTCATCAATGGGACACGTGCTGGCTTGGTGGTTTGGTGATCGACGAATGTGGAGGGGAAAGTGGAGAGCGAGTGTCTGATACGTTTACGCTTGTCAGAAACGTATTCCACTAAATGTGTACTACTCTCGATTGTAGTGTCTAGATGTTGTAGATGTACTGAAGTAACATGATGACAGGAAAGAGCAGGCCAGATCTCTCTTGAAGGAGATTATCGTAAAAATATATATATATTAAGGTAAGGGAACAGCCTTGTGGGAATTAATATGCTTAGGAAATAGACTGAAATAAGATAGTATTAACTTACTTATGTCCCGGTGTGCAGGTACAGGGCTATGAATCCTTAACGTTGTGTTAACTGGGCATGATGCTGTCTCGTAGCCCTCTATCTGCTGGTGCTGCTGGCGCCCTTGTTGAAGGGGCGGTGGATGCTCGCGAGTGACATTAGCTCTCCTTAGCTGGGTATGGGCTGGATGGGATACCAACTCGTTGACGAGTATCTGCTCCCTCCGTCGATTGAGGTAAGGATTATAACCTGAAATGGAACAAAATGATATTCAGCATGTGTGTATGGGAAAAATATTATTATTATTATGCATGTGTGTTTGCTTGCAAGTGGATGATGATGATGAAAATGTAATACAGGTAAGTGAAGTATATATTAAGCTTACGTTTATGAGAAGTTTCATTCCGACGATGTCCTCCTCGCTCGCGGGCTGGGTGAGCAATAAGGACACTTCACTGTTTTGTAAACTGAAATTGAAAAAGAACATATTTAAGTGTGTGGAATGTAATAGCCCGAGTGAGTAAATATTCTCACACTATAAGAGTGAGAATAGTTTACACTCACGATATTTCACCTGTGGCTGCAATGAAATGAACTGTGGAATAATAATAAATAAATAAATAAGAATAATACTCACGGTTATCACAGAAAATCTTCTGACATCGCTTGCATTTGATGTCGTAATGGCCTAGTGGGGGTTTTGCACAGCTCTCACATTGTAGACGACAGCGTTGATTTGCTGATGGTATATAGAACACTCTGCATTTCATGCAGGCTGGTAAGGTTCGTCTTTCCATGATGAGGAGCTGTATGGTGTGTGTAGCGAACGAAGACTCACAGTGAACTAACGTCGCGTTTGTGGGTGAGGGAAACGATCCCGGTCAACTGAGAGGTGATTGATGATGGCAGGTGTGTGTGTGTGTGTGTGTGAACCTGTTGGCGGTAGTAACAACGCCCCTCCTTAACGAAACCGCAGTGGTGGGAGAGCCCTGGTTGGATGAACATCTCCCAGACTCCTCTGCAGAGTTTGAAAACGATTAAGGATGATGGACGTCATCTACAAGAACCTGCTCTTCTCTCTCTCTTACACTCTCCTCAACATTTCCTTTCCCATGTAGGAGGAACTAATAGTTGTCATTTATCACCATCAACACAGATGCGTTGACTGAGGAAAAAGTTAAACGCTTCTTTGTAAGAAAAAGTTAAAATAATGACTCCACCTGTTCCCTCCATCCATTTCCCCTCCTTCTACCCTCCCATCTTAAGACCCTAGACTCTCACGCTCCCCTCAACACTTCATGCCCATGTAGAGGGAACTAACAGTCGTCATTGATCACCACCAACACAGCTGCATTAGCTGCATTGGCTGAGAAAAAGTTAAATGCTCCTTTGTTTACATTTACTGTCACACAAACCCACCTGTTCCCTCACTTTCCCCTCCTTCTCCCCTCACATCTTAAGAGCCTGCTCCCCTCTCAGGTATGGGGGCTCCCCCTCCCTCCACAACATAACCTACATACTCCTATACCCATCTTAAGATTCTGCTCTCCTTCACTCAACATTATCCAATCTATCTACACACACAGGAATAACTCTATGGCACATACTCATACATATTCATCTTCTCCTCCTCCTCTTCCTTCTCCTTACATGACCGCATACCAACCACATAGCTTCCTTCCCCCAACATAACCTTCTCTCAAGTGACGCCTGGCCGGACGCCATGCGTCCGCCATGCGCCCGCCATGCGCCAAAAACATCCGGGGAACCCCATCACATACCTTGAGGACTATGCACCTGTGCTCACCTGTGCAGGGTGGCTGTATGAGCTCACCTGCTCAGGTGCTGTGCACGGTTCTAGTCTTCAACTTCGCTACTCCCCACACCCCTCTCATCCTCCTTGTGTTTCCACCACTCATCCTCCTTGTGTTCCCCTCGCTTCCCTCATCGATTGCTAAAGCATCGTCAGTGTAAAACATCAGGTGGTGGTGATGTGTGTGTTTGGAAGATGTTACCAACATGATGTTTCTTGTCGCTTTATGTTTCAGAAGTTCAGTTGTGTTGCTGATGTTGGTGACTGTGAGGTCTGCTGCGGATATAAGGGCCTCAGACACATTTTCAAGCCCATATTTACCAAGGGATATTTTTTTTCTAAGTTGGCTCTAGTTGTTCAGGAGTTTCTATACTGTAATGCTTGAGGGTTGCGCATGTATTCTGAAATTTTGTCGTGTGAGCCGTATCTGTATATTGAAATTTTGGGTGCAAGTTACATGTCTGTGGTGATTTTCTGTGAGTGTGTGTGTGTGTCTCTAACTTTACTAACTATTTACTGCTAGGTAACAGGTGCATCAGGGGTGAAAGAAACTCTCCCCATTGTTTCTCGCCGGAGTCGGGAATCGAACCCTGGACCACAGGATTACATGTCCAGCGTGATGGCCATTCAGCCACCGGCCCCCAGGCATTGTGTAATCACACACACAACCACACTATTGTACTTACTTAGTTGTACATACCTAGTTGTGCTTGCGGGGGTTAAGCTCTTGCTCTTTGATCCTGCCTCTCAACTGTCAATCATCTTATGTACAGGTTCCTGAGCCTATTTGGCTCTGTCATATCTACACTTGAAACTGTGTATGGAGCCAGCCTCCACCACATCAATTCCTAATGCATTCCATTTGTTTTTCTACTCGGACTCTGAAAAAAAAATTTTTAATGTCTCTATTGCTCATTTTGGCACTCAATTTCCACCTATGTCCCCTAGTGCATGTGCCCCTTGTGTTAAATAGTCTGTCTTTATCTACCCTATCAATTCGTCTGAGAATATTGTATGTGGTGATCATGTCCCCTCTAACTCTTCTATCTCCCAGTGATGTGAGGTTTAATTCCCGTAGTCTCTCCTCGTAGCTCATACCCCTCACTTCGGGTATTAGTCTTGTGGCAAATCTTTGACCCTTTTCCAGTTATTCTTATGCTTGACTAAATATGGACTCCATGCTGGAGCCGCATACTCTAGGATTGGTCTGACATATGTGGTATACAAAGTCCTGAAAGAGTCCTTACACAAGATTCTAATGGCCGTTCTTATGTTAGCCAATCTGGCATACGACGCTAATGATATCCTCTTTATATGAGCTTCAGGGGACAGATCTGGCGTAATATCAACTCCCAGGTCTTTCTTTCCCTCTGAATCTCGAAGGATTTCATCTCCCAAATGATACGTTGTATATGGTCTCNGTCAAAACCCCATTTAGCAGGTTTCTCTCAACAAGATGCAATGAAAGGGGGTTTTCTTGGCAGGTTAGTGATTACTGAGGACATGCTAAAGCAATATGAAAAAATGATTAAATTAGAACAAGAAAATAAAGGTCTCAAGATTGAGTTTTGTAATTTAGAAGGAAGTATTTTCAGCAAGTTAAGGAAATTAATAGCTTGACTAATAGCGTGACTGATAAGGTAAGGATGCAGTAGGCACACATCAAGGAACTGGTAAAGGATAATGAGGCAAGGAAAGTGAAGAGTAGGGAATTTGAAGAAATAAACAAAAAAATAGACTCGTATGGTGAACAACTCCTGGGGAGCCTGAGGGCTAACATGGTGTTAGGCAAAGAGATGCAACGAGAAACATCATTGGCAACTCAAATAGAGAACTAGAAAAGTATAAAGAAGAATTAAAAGAGACGTATGTGCAAGTTGTAAAAGAGAAAGAGACGATTAAGGAAGTGTGTTTAGAAGTCAAAACCAGAAATGACAAACAAGAAGAGGGTCTTAGGCAAATAATTAGGAAAGAACTGGTTACCAACAGTAAACTGGTACAAAACACTGCAGATAGAAGTAAGTCCATAAAAATTTTGTCCATAAAGTCCATAAAGACAAGAACCGCCCCTTAAGGGTGACGTTAATGGAGTGAAATATATGATAAAGTGTTTTGGAATGCCTGAAAATTGCAATGTGACAAAGATGGCAAACTTTGGTCAATAAGACAAGACCTCTCAAAGGAGGACAGAGAAAAGCTGAAAATGAACCTAATTAAAGCGAAACGTCTAAATGGGGATAGAAATGAAGAAGAAAGAAATCCTTTTTTTTTACAAAGTGTCAGGGACTGGAAAGCTTGTGAAATGGTACATAATGACAAAGCAACAAAATCGTTAAAGGAAAGGGGTGTAAAGAACAAAACGAAGGGGATTATGTTCCTGAAAATAGTATATACCAACATAGATGGAGTGAGATCGAAAATATTGGAGTTAAAGTATATAATCAAGCTCAAAGTCCCAGATATTGTCGCATTAACAGAGACGAAACTTGAAGAAAATATTTTAAATGAAATCGTATACCCAAAGGGCTACTCAGTTTGGAGACGTGACAGGAAAACTAGGAAGGAAGGAGGAGTGGCTGTGCTGGAGAAAGAACACCTGAAGGTAAGAGAGTTAATAATTGAAAACCCTCGAGATATTGACATAATGGCATTGCAGGTCTGGAATCAAGATGATAAGCTGATAATTTTAAATGCCTACAGCTCCCCAGCAAGCAACACATGGACAAATGAAGAACTGGATGACAAACGAGAGGGCCTCATAATGGTCATGAGAGAAATTATGGTTAGAGCTAACAAGAAAAATCCCGATTGTTGGTACAGGGACTTTAACTTTAAGGCAATAGAATGGGAGGCCTACGAGGCAAGAACAGAGGACATTTGGACAGGCAGATTTGTAAACCTCATCTTGGAGATATTCATGTATCAACACGTCATGCAGGCCACAAAAATGAGGGAAGGGGATGTTCCGTCAATACTGGATCTAATATTCACCAGGAAAGAAGAAGAGGTATTTGACATCCAGTACCTTCCTCCCTTGGGAAAGAGTGATCACGTCCTCTTGGACATTAAATACGCTTTGCGATATATTCTAGTAGAGAATGGGGACATTCAACAGTTGTTAAAAAATGTCGATACCCACACCCACGTACAGACTGGCGAAACGACTCAACGGCTTACTGACTCCTTATGTCCCTTGCGCCTTCAGCCTGAAGTCCCCGAAGGAATTTGTTGACTTACTGCGGGGAACACGGGCCACAGGGATAAAAGCCTCGTTAGAGGTAGAATCACTGTTCACCAACGTACCTGTGGAGGAAACAATCGGGATGATAGTGGACCGAGTGTATCGTGATCCGGCCTGTACTCCTCTTGACATACCAGAAAATATCCTGAGGAAACTACTCCAAGCTTGTACTAAAGAGGCACCCTTCTTGAGCCCGGATGGGCACATGTATAAGCAAGTAGATGGGGTCGCCATGGGTTCTCCTCTAGGTGTCCTGTTTGCGAACTTTTACATGGGTACTATCGAGAAAAAAGTCTTAGTCGACTTGAACTTGAAACCGGCCATATACTGCAGGTATGTTGACGACATTTTTACACAGGTACCTGATGTCAGACATCTGCAGGAGCTGAAGGAGGCGTTTGAGCAGAATTCTGTGTTACGTTTCACTTACGAGATGGAGAAGGATGGGAAGCTGCCCTTTCTAGATGTAACAGTCATGGAAAGGAGCGGAGGTTTCCCACACTGCAGTCTACACTAAGGAAACAAACATAGGAATGTGCCTAAATGCCAACAGTGACTGCCCAGAAAGGTACAAGAGGAGTGTTGTTAACGCTTATGTCGACCGTGCTCTCAGCCACAGCTCAGAATGGAAGCAAGTCGATGAAGAACTCTGTAGGGTAAGGCAGGTCCTAGTCAACAACGGCTTCTCCAATGGTTTCATTGAAGACATCATAAGAAGGAAAGTGAAACGCCATGCAACCTCTGAAGAGGCAACTAATACAACACCTTTACCCCCTATTAGACTATATTACAGGAACTTCTTTTCCACAGCTCATAAAACGGAGGAAAGGGTCCTGAAAGATATTGGTAATAGAAATGTTATCCCTACAGACAAAAATCAGAAGATACAACTAACGATTTACTATAAAACCAAGAAAACGGCCAGCCTACTCATGAGAAACTCTCCAGACACGGAGCAGAACGCTCTGAAAGAGACAAACGTCGTCTATGCCTTCAAATGCCCTCTTGGGGATTGTAAGCCTCAAAAAACTCAGTTTTTAGGCAAGACAACAACATCTCTTTCCTGGCGTTTAACGATGCATAAGCAACAGGGCTCCATTAATGAACATATAATCTCTTCCCACAACCAAACCATCACCAGAGAAATCTTAGCAAACAACACAGAAATCATTGATAGATACAGTGACAGCAGGCGGCTTGACATCTGCGAGGCACTACACATCAAGAAGTCAACACCAGCAATCAACAGGCAATTAACGCACAACTATATTCTACCCACTTCAAGACTCCGCTCCAATATAGAAGCATCAAGAAATATGGGCCAATAGGCCGTCTGCAGTTACAGATCTATTCTTCCCTTTAGCTTATACCCATTGTTCCGTGTTCTGTGTTTTGTTGAAAGTTTGTTTTCACCTCATCCAAAACTATTGTATTATATCACCTCACCCAAATGCAGGTATAAAAGAGCCAATGCTGTTCAGTTTATAGTTGTGTATGTGTAAACTAAAGTCTTTGAAAATGTAATAAGTTTTACTAAACGCGCTCAAGTGTCGCGTCAGACAAGAAATAAAAATGAATTTTGGAGAATTGATTTTTCATATACCATCAACAGTAAAAAGAAACATAAGGAAGATCGAGAAAATTCGTGTTAGAATTATTAATCTAACTTTTTCGGTCATATTTAATAATATATATATATATATATATATATATATATATATATATATATATATATATATATATATAATATATATTATATATATATATATATATATATATATATATATATTTATATATATATATATATATATATATATATAATATATATATATATATATATATATATATATATATATATATATATATATATACATATATATATATATATATATATATATATATATATATATACATATATATATATATATATATATATATATATTATATATTTTTCAATATTTTATTCTTATAAAATGATAGATATCAATTTCATTATGTATGAGTTAATTTTTTTTAAATTTGAGTTAAAACTAACGTAGATATATAACCTAACCTAACCAACCCTACTAACCTAACCTAACCTATCTTAACCTAATCTAACACAATTATGAGAATAATTTATGTTATTAATATAATATAATAATAATAATTCAAATAAACTAAATGGAAACAATTTATTGGAAATAAAGAAAATCACTCAGCCTATTAGGCAAATCGGGCCTTGCATAGTAGGCCGAGAAGTGCGTTCTGGCTACTAGGTACGATATATATATATATATATATATATATATATATATATATATATATATATATATATATATATATATTATTTATATATATTGTGACGGTAAAGTAGTGGAGTATGGTGTTCGGCAGTCTTCCACGGGCAGATGTCAAAGCCAGGCCACATAATAAAGTAAAATAAAAAAAAGGAAACAAAAGAATGACTGCTTGTCTGATAATCTGTGGTAAGGTAAGGGAAGAGACACGAAAAATAATAAACAATGACCTTTAATTATGCTAGAAAACAAATTTAAATAAAGACAATACCTTGGCTGAATAACGTGACTGGATAACAAGTGAAAAAGAAAGAACATAAAAGTAAATTACGTTAACCGGAGGGCAATGTGGAACACAAGTGAAATATAAAATAATCAATATATAAGAATGGTGCTGGGAATATATGAGCAAGCTAACAACAGCTATTTGATCACACAAGGTGAGTCAACTAGATGTTATCAGCCAGAGCACGAGATATATTCTGATGGTAGTGCTGCCAGTCGACCCCGACATTGCCTTGGCGAGGAATGTGGTTAGCGTAGGACTGAAGTGGTGTGTTCTCGAACGGCCAATGAGAATACAGGAAGGCCGGCAACAGGTAGTTTGGCTGGGACTGCAGCAGTAGAAGGGTCGGTGCGGAGACCAGGTGTGCAGGAGTGGGGGGAGGGGGTGTTGCAGGTGCGTGTGGCTGTCTTGATATATACGTTTAAGCTACTATAAAACGTATCTTGAATGAGCTGGGAACGTGATGTATATAGGGAAGAGCAGGCTAAATCTCTGGGAAGAGATTATCGTCACAACTCTCCCCCGAAGCCTGCGGTTCCGGTGTAGTCACGTTCTCGGGAGGTAGAGTGGTAGGTGGAGCTGCCTCTACCTCATGAACTCTGGAAAGGGCGTCGGCGATGATGTTATCAGTCCCCTTGATGTAACAAATTTTCAGATTGAAGCTTTGAAGATATAAAGCCCATCGCAGCAGACGTTGGTTATTGAATTGGGCTGGATGTAGGAAACGTAGAGATTATGGTCCGAATAGATGGTAGTGGACCTAGCACCTTGCAGATATGGTGCAAAGTGTTGCAAGCTCAGGACGATGGAGAGAAGTTCCTTTTCTATAGTGCTGTAGTTTTTCTGATGAGACTTCAACTTGTAGCTATAGTAGCTAACAGGTAGAACCTCCTCGCCTCGTTGCTGCATTAAGACACTCCCGATGCCGGTACCACTGGCGTCGACGTGGAGGATGAAAGGCTTCTTGGTATCTGTTGAGGCGAGAATAGGATTAGAACAGAGGAGGAATTTGAGTTGTTCGAAAGCAACGGTTTGCTCCCTGGTCCAATTATACCGTTGCTTGGGACTGGTTAAGGTGATTAAGGGTGTTGCAACAGTACTAAAGTTTCTCACAAACCTACGGTAATAAGAAGCAAGACCAAGGAAGTGCAGGAGCTGCTTCCTGGTAGTAGGCTGTGGATACTCTCTGATGGCTTGAGTGTGGATATTTAACGGACCTAGGCTGCCACTCCCAATAACATGACCCAGATACCGCACTTTACCTTTGGCAAAAGTGCACTTGCCCAGATTGATGGTGAGGCCGGCTTTCAGGAGCTTGGTGAACAATCGTTGCAGCTGGAGCAGGTGTTCGCTCCAGGTGTTGGATGCTACAACGATATCATCCAAATAGGCGTAGGTGTTATCCAAGCCCTGGATGACGCGGTTGACAGCTCTCTGAAAGGTGGCCGGGGCATTGCAGAGTCCAAAGGGAAGCCGGTTATATCTGAAAAGTCCGAAAGGGGTGATAAAGGCAGACAGTTCCTTAGCTCGCTCCGTTAAACACACCTGGTAATAGCCCTTGAGTAAGTCCACCTGGGACAGGTAGCGGGCATTACCAATGGTATCAAGGATATCGTCAATCCTAGGAAATGGGTATGCATCTTTGATTGTGACTTTGTTAAGTTTCCTATAATCCGTACAAAGCCTGATCTTACCGTGAGGTTTGGGTACCAGGATACATGGTGAGGCCCAGGGGGACTCACAGGGGGTAGCCAGTCCATGGTCCAAGAGGTATTGTACCTCAGCACGCATGACTTCCATCTTGCTAGGGCTGATTCGGTAGAATGGTTGGCGAATCGGCCGGGTGTCAGGTAGCAGTTGGATGTCGTGCCGAGTCACAGTACACTCTGGGGATCATCTCGAAACAACTCCTGATGTTCTCTGATGAGTTTGATGAGTGAAGCACTATTATCGTCCTGAAAGTGATCATGGATGTAGTAAGGATTTCCGAATTAGAAAGCGCTGTCTCAGTGTCAGTGCTTTCGGAAGGAGAAGCAGGGAAGGTCTCACTGTGGCTATATGGACCTGTAAAGGTGGAATAGGTGGTTAGCACAGTGGGAGGAACACCATGGTAAGTTTCAGCAGATTGATGTGGCACAGCTGGGTCTTCCGCCGCCTATCGGGGGTCTCGAGAACGTAGTTGAAGTTGTTCCGGCACTCCTTAACACGGTAGGGTCCTGAAAACCTGTTTTGTAAAGGAGAACCTGGGATAGGGAAATAGGCAAGAACTAAGTCTCCCGGTTTAAACTTCCTTACTTGGCAGTGCTGGTCGTAACGAGTCTTCATCTTCTCTTGGGCTTTCTGTAGGTTGTTGCTGGCAAAGGAATGGACCCTCTCTAGAATTGTCGGAGGTTTTGAAGAAACTGGGGCACATTCTGATGCTCACTGAAGGTGGCATCACGTAGAGAATCCTTGAAAGCCTTGAGAGGTGTACGGCACTTACGTCCGTAGAGCATCTCATAAGGAGATAACCTAGTGACTCGTTAGGAAGACTTCTGAAAATACACATGATGAGATCAAGTTGCCTATCCCAATCCTTTGAGGTCTCATTACAAAACTTTTTAAGAGTGCCTTGATAGTCTGATGACTACATCTAATGAAATTACCACAGAAACAACAGGTTTCATGACACAAGACATATCAACATATTTTAGGCACAATGCTTGTTGATGGATAAGGCAATGCAAAAAAATGGGTTTGGAGAATCCTCCAACCTCACAAGCTGTTGTAATTTGCCCAACCAAACCCTTCTTTGTCCCAGACATATTCTTTCCTCCATCAATTGTCACACACTGCACTTGTTTCCATTCCAGGTTATATTCTGTCATTGTTTTACTTACTTCATTGAAAATGTCCTCTCCAGTTGTTGTGGTGTGCATGCTGTGAACTGATGCTAATTCTTGGGTCACATTAAATTCACTATCAACACCACGAATGAATACTAAGAGCTGAGAAGTATCACACACATCAGTTGATTCATCCAACGCAAGAGAATACCAACAAAATCTTTTTGTTTTTTCCTTTATTTGCCGAATTATGTCGCCTCCTAAATCTTCAATTCTACGAGCAACAGTATTTGTCCCAAGACTTATCATTTTGAAGAGGTTTACTTTTTCTGGACATACCTCTCCTGCTGCTTCCACTATACACTCTTTTATGATACTACCATCAGTGAAAGGTTTTCCTTTTTGGCCAACACATAGGCAACTTTGTAACTGGCTCTAGTTGAAGTTTCATTTTCAGATTTTTTCTTACTGAAAACAGCTGTTGAGAATGCAGACTGTGCTGAAATGATCCAAACTTTTTAGTGCGTTCTGCTCCTGTGATGTGAGAATAACTTGAGCCATGTTTAGATTCATAGTGCCGACGAATATTGTATTCCTTCAGAACAGCAACACTGTCTCTACATATGAGGCATAAAGCTTTATCATTTGCTATCACAAAAAAGTACTTTATCTTCCATTCGTCATTGAACTGACGGCACTCACTGTCCACTTTTCTTTTCTTTATCTTTTCCATATCTGAAAACATAAGGGTAAAATAAATGAAATAAATTCTACAGGAAAAAAACAGCTTGTATGTGGGTTAAAAAGCATAGCATATTATTATAAAGTGGTAAATATTATGGCAACAGCTTTCGTTGATAAACTTAATAGTTACCATTTTAACTATTTTAAACATGCAATATTTTTGGCTACAATAGTATTATTGCTATTTTGTATAACTAAGATAAAGGTATTGTCAAAGTACAGAGAAAGAATATTGTACAGTGTTTGTGCTCCCTGAAACAGAAGCAGCGAAGCCCCACTCACCCTCCATCCCCACAATATACAGTTATACACAACTGATTGGTTGTAATGCACAACACATACCTACCAGTACTAGTATCTGTGCGTCACACTATCGAGAGAGAGGAAAACTGACTCGGGCTGAGCGCCACCAGTCAGCAGCCCCAGCTTTGAATAATTCTGCGATGCCATTCGTACGATAATTATTTTTTCAAGGCCACCACACAGGGATTTGTTTGGCGGGCCGGATGAAATTATGTGGCGGGCCGGATGTAGCCCGCGGGCCATAGTTGGAGACCCCTGGTATAGGCGGACAGGAGGAGGTACACGCCTCAAGAATTCTTCAACCAGTATGAGGTTGACAAGCTCTGGAAAAGTAGAGACATGTGCGGCCTCCAGCCATTTCATGAAATATCTCCGTTTGGTGTAGCAAATTCTAAGAAGGTGGTGGTACTTGCCTTTACGTAGTCACGGAACTTTCGTCGGTAGCTTTCGGTGGAGAGAAGGTAGGCGTCCAAAACAGCTTGCTTCAGGGTGGTGTAGTCGTTTTCAGATGCCAAAGTGCTGAGTGTGACTGCTGCTCTACCTGTTAGATGTACTCGGAGAAGGGTAGCCCATTGGTCGTCAGGCCAACTAAGTTGATTAGCAAGGGTCTCAAAAGTAGTGAAAAAAACATCAACCTCCGTTTCTATGAACGGGGGCATTAACTTACTTGCATGGGAGATATTGAAACTTGGAGGAAGACTAGCTGCAGCTTCCTGGAGTTGGCTTGGTGGTGTGTAGTGTTCATCGTGAGTTCTCGGTCACGACATTCTTCTAGAGCAGTTTCTGCCTGCCGTTTGTCGTGTTCACGTTGCATCTCTAGTTGTTTGTCGTCTTATTTCAAGTTGTACTTTTTCACGCTCTTTGAATAGGCCAACTCACGTTCACTTTCTTCTTTTCTCAGTGCGGCCTCTCGCTCTTTGAGGTGGATTTCTCTTTCTTGTTCTTCCTTTCTGATGGCAGCTGCTTCCTGTTGTTGCTGTATGGCGGCTTGCTGTTGTTGTAGGGCGGCTTGCTGTTGCTCCTTCTCGAGCTTTGCGAGCTCGATTTTGAGTTTCATTGCTGTCAAATCATGCTTATCTGAAATNCACGCAACACAAGGTGCTCTAAACAACACCCACACACCCACGCAACACAAGGTGCTCTAAACAAAACACCACACCCACGCAAACAAGGTGCTCTAAACAACACACACCACACCACGCAACACAAGGTGCTCTAAACAACACCCACACACATACGCAACACAAGGTGCTCTAAACAACAACACACCCCACGCAACAAAGGTGCTCTAGACAACACCCACAGACACAACCCACGCAACACAAGGTGCTCTAGACAACCCACAGACACACACCCACGCAACACAAGGTGCTCTAAACAACACTCACACACCCACGCAACACAAGGTGCTCTAGACAACACCCACACACCCACGCACACAAGGTGCTCTAGACAACACCCACACACCCACGCACACAAGGTGCTCTAAACAACACACACAACCCACGCAACACAAGGTGGTCTAAACACACACACACCCACGCAAACAAGGTGCGCTAGACAACACCCACACACCCACCGCAACACAAGGCTCTAAACAACACACACACCCACGCAACACTGGTGCTCTAAACAACACACCCACACATACGCAACACAAGGTGCTCTAAACAACACACACACCCACGCAACACAAGGTGCTCTAGACAACACCCACACACCCACGCAACACAAGGTGCTCTAAACAACACCCACGCAACACAAGGTGCTCTAAACAACACCCACGCAACACAGGGTGCTCTAGACAACACCCACACACCCACGCAACACAAGGTGCTCTAAACAACACACACACACCCACGCAACACAAGGTGCTCTAAACAACACACACACACCCACGCAACACAAGGTGCTCTAGACAACACCCACACACCCACGCAACACAAGGTGCTCTAAACAACACACACACACACCCACGCAACACAAGGTGCTCTAAACAACACCCACACACCCACGCAACACAAGGTGCTCTAAACAACACCCACACACCCACGCAAAACAAGGTCTCTAGACAACACCCACACACCCACGCAACACAAGGTGCTCTAAACAACACCACACACACCCACGCAACACAAGGTGCTCTTGACAACACTCACACACCCACGCAACACAAGGTGCTCTAACAACACACACACACCCACGCAACACAAGGTGCTCTAGACAACACTCACACACCCACGCAACACAAGGTGCTCTAGAAAACACTCACAGACACACACCCACGCAACACAAGGTGCTCTAAACAACACCCACACACCCACGCAACACAAGGTGCTCTAAACAACACCCACACACCCACGCAACACAAGGTGCTCTAAACAACACCCACACACCCACGCAACACAAGGTGCTCTAAACAAACACACACACCCACGCAACACAAGGTGCTCTAAACAACACACACACACCCACGCAACACAAGGTGCTCTAAACAACACCCACACACCCACGCAACACAAGGTGCTCTAAACAACACACACACACACCCACGCAACACAAGGTGCTCTAGACAACACCACAGACACACACCCACGCAACACAAGGTGCTCTAGACAACACCCACAGACACACACCCACGCAACACAAGGTGCTCTAGACAACACCACAGACACACCCACGCAACACAAGGTGCTCTAAACAACACTCACACACCCACGCAACACAAGGTGCTCTAAACAACACCCACACACCCACGCAACACAAGGTGCTCTAAACAACACCCACACACCCACGCAACACAAGGTGCTCTAAACAACACACACACACCCACGCAACACAAGGTGCTCTAAACAACACACACACACCCACGCAACACAAGGTGCTTTAAACAACACCCACGCAACACAAGGTGCTCTAGACAACACTCACACACCCACGCAACACAAGGTGCTCTAAACAACACCCACGCAACACAAGGTGCTCTAAACAACACACACACACCCACGCAACACAAGGTGCTCTAGACAACACACACACACCCACGCAACACAAGGTGCTCTAGACAACACTCACACACCCACGCAACACAAGGTGCTCTAAACAACACCCACGCAACACAAGGTGCTCTAAACAACACACACACCCATGCAACACAAGGTGCTCTTGACAACACACACACACACCCACGCAACACAAGGTGCTCTAGACAACACTCACACACCCACGCAACACAAGGTGCTCTAGACAACACTCACACACCCACGCAACACAAGGTGCTCTAAACAACACACACACACCCACGCAACACAAGGTGCTCTAAACAACACCCACACACCCACGCAACACAAGGTGCTCTAGACAACACACACACACCCACGCAACACAAGGTGCTCTAGACAACACCCACACACCCACGCAACACAAGGTGCTCTAGACAACACTCACACACCCACGCAACACAAGGTGCTCTAAACAACACCCACGCAACACAAAGTGCTCTAAACAACACACACACATCCACGCATCACAAGGTGCTCTAGACAACACACACACACCCACGCAACACAAGGTGCTCTCGACAACACTCACACACCCACGCAACACAAGGTGCTCTAGACAACACTCACACACCCACTCAACACAAGGTGCTGGGAACATATCCACCACTCTCAGCCACAGCGAGAGCAACCAGTTGTTAACCAGGCTACCACAGTGGTTGCAGAGTGGTGCCAGCTCACCTCTGGACAAAGTATTCAATTCTCTGTTCCAATTTCCCAATATGTGGAAATATCATAAAGAGAGAGGATGAATAACATACGCAACAGTGCCAAATTTAATATAAAAAGCCCATCAGGAGAGTTAGCAGGGAATATTGGGGATTATTGATACTCATGGAGGGTTGCCAGCTGTGCGGTGGGGGGTTTGTTCTCACTCTGTCGGGAGGGGGCTCTCTGAGCGGTGTACTACTTTGGGATCACTCTCTCTCTGTTTGACGCAGGAAGGAAAGGGAACCATGGGGCGAGAGCGCCAAGTCATTACGACTATATAACACTTGAAAGGGATCTGGATAAGGATTTGGGATGGGACGGCGGGGAAGTAATTGTGCCCAATCACTTGGACGGTCTGGGATTGAACGCTGACCTGCATGAAGCGAGACAGTCGCTCTACCGTTCAGCCCAGGTGGCTGGAGTGTAAATATTGTTTACAGTATTTTTATGTAATATTCACTTCTTATTCAAGTATTTGTTTTGGTATTTATATGAAATATTAATGTGTTGTTCAAGTGCCGTTATGTATTTTATAAGTACTATTTAAGTATTTTATAAGTACTATTTAAGTATTTTATAAGTACTATTTAAGTATTTTATAATTACTATTTAAGTATTTATAAGTACTATTAAGTATTTTATAAGTACTATTTAAGTATATTATAAGTACTATTTAAGTATTTTACAAGTTGTATTTAAGTATTTTTACGAATTGTTTACATTGGGGACGGGGGGGGGGTTACCCGACGTCGTCCAGGTCTGTCTGTTTATCTCCATATATCCATCCATCTATCCATCTGTTTCTCCATCTATCTATGCATCATTTTTTCTTTCCATCTATACGTTTAACTATCAGTCGGTCTATCTATCCATTTGTCAATCCATCCATTTAACATCTATCCATTCAATTATTAATCCATCTACCTATCTATCCCTCCATATATCACTCTATCTATTCGTCTATCCACCTTTCCATCTATCCATCCGTCTATTCACTCATCCATCTATCCATCCCTCTTTCCAAGTTTCAACTGTGCATCCATGTATCCATCAGTCTATCTATCTATCTAGCCTTTTATCCATCTATCTAGCCATGCATCTATACCTCTACCTATCAATCCATGCACCTAGTCATCTCTTTATCCATCTATCTATTGATAAGTCTATTCATATATCAATATTCCTAAAAATCTACGCATCCATCTACCTATCCATCCCTCTGTCTACTGTCTGTCTCTGTATCTGCCGCTATCTTTGTCCCAGTCTCTTTCTGTCTGTCTCTCTCTCCTATGAGAAAATACAGTTGTGTAATGTGTGGGTGGTGGCCAGTGGTAGGAGCAGAACAGCGGGTGAAATACTAAGGACAAAAAATAGTTATGGTGACTATTCTGGCGAAGACCCGGTACCTGAGAAGCCTCTGACGCTGAAGAAGAGTCGTGGGTCTAATGGGAGTCCGGGTAACATGTAGACAACTGGATATTTATGATTCGTTTTCCAATTTTAGTGAATAATGGTGCACATTACTCTATAAAGAAATTTAGGGTGGGGGGTCTGTGAGTGGCTTGGGGGTGGTCTGTGGCTAGTTTTGGTGGTCAGTGGCTAGTATTGGAGGTCTCTAACTAGTTTTGGTGGTCTGTGGCTAGTTTTGGTGGTCTATAGCTAGTTCTGGTGGTCTGTGGCTAGTTTTGGTGGTCTGTGGCTAGTTTTGGTGGTCTGTGGCTAGTTTTGGTGGTCAGTGGCTAGTATTGGAGGTCTGTAACTAGTTTTGGTGGTCTGTGGCAAGTTTTGGTGGTCTATAGCTAGTTCTGGTGGTCTGTGGCTAGTTTTGGTGGTCTGTGGCTAGTTTTGGTGGTCTGTGGCTAGGTTTGGTAGTCTGTAGCTAGTTTTTTTTGTCTGTGGCTAGTTTTGGTGGTCTGTTGCTAGTTTCGGTGGTCTGTAGCTAGTTTTGGTGGTCTGTGGCTAGTTTTGGTGATCTGTTACTAGTTTTGGTGGTCTGTGGCCAGTTTTGGTGGTCTGTAGCTAGTTTTGATGGTCTGTAGCTAGTTTTGGTGGTCTGTAGCTAGTTTTGGTGGTCTGTGGCTAGTTTTGGTGATCTGTAGCTAGTTTTGGTGGTCTGTGGCTAGTTTTGGTGGTCTGTGGCTAGTTTTGGTGGTCTGTGGCTAGTTTTGGTGGTCTGTAGCTAGTTTTGGTGGTCTGTGGCTAGTTTTGGTGGTCTGTAGCTAGTTTTGGTGGTCTGTGGCTAGTTTTTGTCG
>WNGS01165140.1:19439-37273 GCA_020271785.1 Procambarus virginalis | reverse complement strand
CATATGTGGTATACAAAGTTCTGAATGATTCTTTACACAAGTTTCTGAATGCCATTCGTATGCCAGCCTGGCATATGCCGCTGATGTTATCCTCTTGATAAGGGCTGCAGAAGACAGGTCTGGCGTGATATCAACTCCCAAGTCTTTTTCTTTCTCTGACTCCTGAAGAATTTCCTCTCCCAGATGATACCTTGTATTTTGCCTCCTGCTCCCTACACCTATCTTCATTACATTACATTTGGTTGGGTTAAACTCTAACAACCATTTGTTCGACCATTCCTTCAGTTTGTCTAGGTCTTCTTGAAGCCTCAAACCGTCCTCTTCTGTCTTAATCCTTCTCATAATTTTGGCATCGTCCGCAAACATTGAGAGAAATGAATCTATACCCTCCGGGAGATCATTTACATATATCAGAAACAAGATAGGACCGAGTACAGAGCCCTGTGGGACTCCACTGGTGACTTCACGCCAATCGGAGGTCTCACCCCTCACCGTAACTCTCTACTTCCTATTGCTTAGGTACTCCCTTATCCACTGGAGCACCTTACCAGCTACACCTGCCTGTCTCTCCAGCTTATGTACCAGCCTCTTATGCGGTACTGTGTCAAAGGCTTTTCGACAATCCAAGAAAATGCAGTTCGCCTAGCCCTCTCTTTCTTGCTTAATCTGTGTCACCTGGTCGTAGAATTCTATTAAGCCAGTCAGGCAAGATTTTCCCTCCCTGAACCCATGTTGCCGATTTGTCACGAAGTCCCTTCTCTCCAGATGTGCTACCAGGTTTTTTCTCACGATCTTCTCCATCACCTTGCATGGTATACAAGTCAAGGACACTGGCCTGTAGTTCAGTGCCTCTTGCCTGTCGCCCTTTTTGTATATTGGGACCACATTTGCCGTCTTCCATATTTCTGGTAGGTGTCCCGTCTCCAGTGACCTACTATACACTATGGAGAGTGGCAAGCAAAGTGCCTCTGCACACTCTTTCAGTACCCCATGGCGAGATCCCGTCTGGACCAATAGCCTTTCTAACATCCAGATCCAGCAGGTGTCTCTTGACCTCCTCTCTCGTAATTTCGAACTCTTCCAAGGCCGCCTGGTTTACTTCCTTTTCTCCTAGCACAGTGACCTCACCTTGTTCTGTTGCAAAGACCTCTTGGAACCTCTTGTTGAGTTCACCACACACCTCTTTGTTATTCTCTGTATACTTGTCCTCGCCTGTTCTAAGTTTCACTACCTGTTCTTTCACTGTTGTTTTCCTTCTGATGTGACTGTGAAGTAGCTTTGGTTCGGTCTAGGCTTTGTTTGCTGTATCATTTTCAAAACTTTTCTCTGCTTCTCTTCTCACCCTGACATACTCATTCCTGGTTCTCTGGTATCTCTCTCTGCTTTCTGGTGTTCTGTTAATCAGGAAGTTCCTCCACGCCCTTTTGTTCAGTTTTTTTGCTTACATACATGTCCTATTATGCCATGGATTCTTCTTTTGCTTCTCGGACTTTTCCTTTTGGGCCGGGATGTATCTGCTTACTGCCTCCTGACACTTTTGGGTGACATCCAGGTACTCAAAGTTCAATACACTGTGATCACTCATTCCCAAGGGTGCTTCCATCTTGACTTCGCTTATATCCAACTCAT
Organism: Procambarus virginalis; assembly: GCA_020271785.1. Lineage (NCBI taxonomy): Eukaryota > Metazoa > Arthropoda > Malacostraca > Decapoda > Cambaridae > Procambarus > Procambarus virginalis. The sequence goes on along the minus strand of WNGS01165140.1, from coordinate 35,644 downwards.
TTAAGGTAGATATCAGATCAAGCATTGCTGGTTCATCCTCTCCTCTCATTCTTGTTGGATCCTTTGATGTGCTGGCTTAGAAAGTTTCTTGTTGCCACGTCCAGCAGCTTAGCTCTCCATGTTTCTGGTCCTCCATGTGGGTCTCTGTTCTCCCAATCTATCTTCCCATGGTTGAAGTCTCCCATGATTAGTAGTCCAGATCCATTCCTGCTAGCAACAGAAGCTGCTCTTTCTATTATGTTAATGGTTGCCATATTGTTTCTATCATATTCTTGTCTGGGTCTTCTGTCATTTGGTGGTGGATTATATATGACTACGACTGTAATTTTTTGCCCTCCAGTTGTTATTGTTCCTATTATGTAGTCACTGAAACCTTCACATTCCTGAACAATCAGCTCCTCAAAATCCCAGCCTTTTCTTACCAGCAGGGCTACACCACCACCACCTCTTCCTTCTCTCTCTTTCCTCATAACATAATAGTCCTGTGGGAACACTGCATTTGTTATTGTTTTCGTCTGCTTTGTTTCTGTGAGAGCTATTATGTCTGGGTTTTCCTCTAGTACCCATTCTCCAAGTTCATTTGCTTCATTTGTAACTCTATATATGTTAGTGTACATTGCCTTGAGGCTCACTTTCTTCTGTCCCTTCTCAAGTCTCCTCCTTGGTGAGTGTTCTGCTGGTGGAGGAAGCTGTGCCATGGGTGTGAGTATTTTTGAGATGGATACCAGGGTTGCAGAGAATACTGGAATGAGGAGTGGGTGGTCAAGTGAAGGGGGAGGGTATGGTGTGTGTGTGTGTGTGTGTGTGTGTGTGTGTGTGTGTGTGTGTGTGTGTGTGTGTGTGTGTGTGTGTGTGTGTGTGTGTGCGTGTGTGTGTATATTCACCTAGTTGTAATCACCTAGTTGTGCTTGCGGGGTTGAGCTCTCCTCTTTCGGCACGCCTCTCAACTGTCAATCAACTGTTTCTACTACTACTATTTTTTTCACAGAACACACACACACACACCCACACACCCACCCCAGGAAGCAGCCCGTGACAGCTGACTAACTCCCAGGTACCTATTTAATGCTAGATAACAGGGGCATAGGGTGAAAGAAACTCTGCCCATCGTTTCTCGCCGACGCCCGGGATCGAACCCGGGATCACAGGGTCACGTGTCCAGCGTGCTGTCCGGTCGGACAGCCGGCTCCCCGTGTGTGTGTGTGTGTGTGTGTGTGTGTGGTCGTGTGGGAATGTAAGTGTGTGTTGGGGGGGGAGAGTGTGTGTGTGTGTGTGTGTGTGTGTGTGTGTGTGTGTGTGTGTGTGTGTGTGTGTGTGTATTCACCTAGTTGTATTCACTTACTTGTGTTTTGCGGCGGTTGAGCTTTACTCTTTCGGCCCGCCTTTCAACTGTGAATCAACTGTTTACTAACTACTATTTTTTTTCCCAGACCATACACACACACCCCAGGAAGCAGCCCGTGACAGCTGACGAACTCCAAGGTACCTATTTACTGCTAGATAACAGGGGCATTAAGGGTGAAAGAAACTTTGTTTATTTGTTTCTGCCTGGTGCGGGAATCGAACCCGCGCCACAGAATTATGAGTCCTGTGCGCTATCCACCAGGCTACCAGGCCCCTGGTAGCCATGTGTGTGTGTGTGTGTGTGTGTGTGTGTGTGTGTGTGTGTGTGTGTACTCACCTATTTGTACTCACCTATTTGTGCTTGCGGGGGTTGAGCTTTGGCTCTTTGGTCCCGCCTCTCAACTGTCAATCAACTGTTGTACAGGTTCCTGAGCCTACTGGGCTCTATCATATCTACCCTTGAAACTGTGTATGGAGTCAGCCTCCACCACATCACTGCCTAAAGCATTCCATCCGTTAACTACTCTGACACTGAAAAAGTTCCTTCTAACGTCTCTGTGGCTCATGTGGGTACTCAGTTTCCACCTGTGTCCCCTTGTTCGCGTCCCCCCAGTGTTGAATAGTTTGTCCTTGTCTACCCGGTCGATTCCTCTGAGGATTTTGTAGGTTGTGATCATATCTCCCCTTACTCTTCTGTCTTCCAGTGTCGTAAGGTGCATTTCCCGCAGCGTTTCCTCGTAACTTATGCCTCTTAGTTCTGGGACTAGTCTAGTGGCATACCTTTGGACTTTTTCCAGCTTCGTCTTGTGCTTGACAAGGTACGGGCTCCATGCTGGGGCTGCATACTCCAGGATTGGTCTTACATATGTGGTGTACAAGATTCTGAATGATTCCTTACACAGGTTCCTGAACGCTGTTCTGATGTTAGCCAGCCTCGCATATGCCGCCGTGTGGGAAGGCAGCTCCTACTTATAACCACCCAATCCTACTCATATGCATGTCCAACCCTCGCTTGAAACAATAGAGGGACCCCACCTCCACCACGTTATGCGGTAATTTGTTCCACAAATCAACAACCCTGTTACCAAACCAGTATTTACTCAAGTCTTTCCTAAATCTAAACTTATCCAATTTATAACCATTGTTTCGTGCTCTGTCTTGGGTTGGTACTTTTAATGCCCTATTAATATCCCCTTTGTTATTTCCATTCATCCACTTGTAAACCTCTTTTATGTCACCCCTAATTCTTCGCCTGTCCAGTGAATGTATTTTAAGAGTTTGTTAATCTTTCTTCATATGAAAGATTTCTAATTTTGGGAACTAACTTGATCATCCTATGCTGGACACATTCAAGTGAATTTATATCCATTCTATAGTACAGCGACCAAAACTGAACTACATAATCTAAATGGGGCCTAACCAGAGCAAGATATAGCTGAAGAACAACACCAGGACCTAGATTCAGGAAGCTCTGTGCATTTCTTCATAAGTGGGTTTGCTACGAAGGTTCCTAAGTGTGCCCTAAGAAGATGCTTAGGTGCAATTCAATAACGTCCACTTAGGAAGAAATTTGTTGGTTCACCTGCGTGCCGATAGAGGTCACTACTGTGTTTCGTTTGGCCAATCAGAGAGCAGCAACATTCTTCATATTGAAGATTTAGCGCTGGCTTATCGGAGCTCTACTGCCTCCTATTTACGTCGAATTTTCTTATAAAATTAGTATATTTCGAAGTAAAACAATGTTTTTTCAACTTCTACAGCCAGCACCGACATTGTAGTAAACAAATATGTTACATTTGTTGTTTACCTACGTAATTCTAAGAGATACTGTGTAGCTGTCCTTGTTGCTCGGAAGATGCGCTGACAATTATTGTATATATTTACTGAATTTACCCAAGGGCCACTAATTATCTAGTGGCCTCGAAGAGGACAAAGCCGGCGGCTTGCTAAAGGGCCCGCCAATTGTCTTAATGATATTTTTAGCTGGAATTTGGAATTTACGGCTTCAGCGGGTAGGCGGTTCCATGGGTTTATAGCCCTCTTGATGGAAAAAAAACATCTGTTTTCAGTCCTACTTGAGAGAACATAGTCTCCAACACTATATCTGTGATTGCCCTGTTATCAGTGACTTCATACCAAATGGTATGAGGTATTTTGAGCTCTGTAATTACTTCATACACTCAGGCATATTGGAAGATATTCTTGTGCTGCACCCAGATTTTGCCAGTGGAGGCTAATAGATCAGCATTAAGTATTTTGTTCTCTCCTAATTCCATGTATGACTGGCCATCCTGTGAGGTGAGGATGTTTGATGAGCTTGTAGCTGGTTTTTGATCTACACTGTGTGGTCCTTCATACAGAATATGGAAGCAGCACATTGCTGTGTATACCTAATCTTCTTAATAAAAAAATCGTAATAAAGATTTTAAATTATATTTTGTATTATTACAAATACAGTACTGTATTATCCATATTAAATCATATTGACCATGGATCTTTAAGATCTCATGTTGATATGTAATAGTCATATTTCTTTTGAACTGCTAATCCATGCTAATCATTCATTAAATTGTGCATTATGTCTCAATTTTTCACTTCCTTGGATATACTGTACAGTACAAAAAGATAGGATAAAAATAAACCAGTAATATTTCTTTCATTATATTTTTCATTTAAATAACTGCATCAATATTTTTACAGCTGACAGGATTTGTTTTACCATACAGGTGCATTATTTGTTAAAAAAAAATTTGGTTATTGTTACACACNAATCCGTGGTTTAATAGGGAATGTATGAAAGCAAAGGAGCTGAACAAAAGGGCATGGAGGAACTTCCGTAATAACAGAACACCAGAAAGTAGAGAGAGATACCAGAGAACCAGGAACGAGTATGTCAGTGTGAGAAGAGCAGCTGAGAAAAGGTATGAAAATGATATAGCTAACAAAGCCAAGACTGAACCAAAGCTACTACACAGTCACATCAGGAGGAAGACAACAGTGAAGGAACAGGTGATTAAACTTAGGGTGGGCGAGGACAGGTACACAGAGAATGACAAAGAGGTGTGTGAAGAACTCAACAAAAGGTTCCAGGAGGTCTTTACAATAGAACAGGGAGATATCACGGCGCTGGGAGAGGTGGCAGCAAACCAGGTGACCTTGGATAGGTTCGAAATTACAAGAGATGAGGTCAAAAAGCACCTATTGGAGCTGGATGTGAGAAAAGCTGTTGGGCCGGATGGAATCTCGCCATGGGTATTGAAAGAGTGTGCAGGAGCACTTTGCTTACCACTCTCCATAGTGTATAGTAAGTCACTGGAAACGGGGGACCTACCAGAAATATGGAAGACTGCTAATGTAGTACCAATATACAAAAAGGGTGACAGACAAGAGGCACTGAACTACAGGCCAGTGTCCTTAACTTGTATACCAATGCAAGGAGAAGATTGTGAGAAAAAACCTAGTAACACATCTGGAGAGAAGAGACTTCGTGACAACCCATCAACATGGGTTCAGGGAGGGTAAATCTTGCCTTACAGGCTTGATAGAATTCTACGATCAGGTGACAAGAATTAAGCAAGAAAGAGAAGGGTGGGCGGACTGCATTTTTTTGGACTGTCGGAAAGCCTTTGACACAGTACCCCATAAAAGGTTCATGCATAAGCTGGAGAAACAGGCAGGAGTAACAGGTAGGGCGCTCCAGTGGATAAGGGAGTACCTAAGCAATAGGAAGCAGAGAGTTACAGTGAGGGGTGAGACCTCAGACTGGCGTGAAGTCACCAGTGGAGTCCCACAGGGCTCTGTACTTGGACCTATCCTGTTTCTGATATACGTAAATGATCTCCCAGAGGGTATAGACTCATTCCTCTCAATGTTTGCTGACGACGCCAAAATTATGAGAAGGATTAAGACAGAGGAGGACAGCTTGAGACTTCAAGAAGACCTGGACAAGCTGCAGGAATGGTCGAACAAATGGCTGTTAGAGTTTAACCCAAGCAAATGTAATGTAATGAAGATAGGGGTAGGAAGCAGGAGACCAGATACAAGGTATCATTTGGGAGATGAAATACTTCAAGAGTCAGAGAGAGAGAAAGACCTGGGGGTTGATATCACGCCAGACCTGTCCCCTGAAGCTCATATCAAGAGGATAACATCAGCAGCATATGCCAGGTTGGCTAACATAAGAACGGCCTTTAGAAACTTGTGTAAGGAATCTTTCAGAACATTATATACCACATATGTCAGACCAATCCTGGAGTATGCGGCTCCAGCATGGAGTCCCTATCTAGTCAAGCATAAGACTAAACTGGAAAAGGTTCAAAGGTTTGCCACCAGACTAGTACCCGAGCTGAGAGGTATGAGCTACGAGGAGCGACTGCAGGAATTAAACCTCACTTCGTTGGAAGACAGAAGAGTTAGGGGGGCATGATCACCACATTCAAGATTCTCAGGGGAATCGACAGGTTGATAAAGACAGGCTGTTTAACACAAGGGGCACACGCACTAGGGGACACAGGTGGAAACTGAGTGCCCAAATGAGCCACAGAGATATTAGAAAGAACTTTTTTAGTGTCAGAGTGGTTGACAAATGGAATGCATTAGGAAGCGATGTGGTGGAGGCTGACTCCATACACAGTTTCAAGTGTAGATATGATAGAGCCCATTAGGCTCAGGAAACTGTACACCTGTTGATTGACGGTTGAGAGGCGGGACCAAAGAGCCAGAGTTCAACCCCCGCAAGCACAACTAGGTGAGTACAACTAGGTGAGTACACACACACACACACACACATATATATATATATATATATATATATATATATATATATATATATATATATATATATATATATATATATATATATATATATATATGCAAACAAGCCTGAATGGTCCCCAGGACTAGATACAACTGAAAACTCACACCCCAGAAGTGACTCGAACCCATACTCCCAGGAGCAAAGCAACTGGTAACTACAGGGCGCCTTAATCCGCTTGACCATCACGACCGGACATAAGGAAGTGATAGCCTGAGCTATATGAACCACTTCCCCGCCGGCACCTGGATGGTTATCTTGGGCATAGCATTTTATCAAATCACCTCATTTTTTGGGGCAACACGTGAGGAACACAAAAATTGTGTTCCTCACGTGTTGCCCCAAAAAATGAGGTGATTTGATAAAATGCTATGCCCAAGATAACCATCCAGGTGCCGGCGGGGAAGTGGTTCATATAGCTCAGGCTATCACTTCCTTATGTCCGGTCGTGATGGTCAAGCGGATTAAGGCGCCCTGTAGTTACCAGTTGCTTTGCTCCTGGAGTATGGGTTCGAGTCACTTCTGGGGTGTGAGTTTTCAGTTATATATATATATGTATATATATATATATATATATATATATATATATATATATATATATATATATATATATATATATATATATTAATAAGGAAGGGAGTACCACCTCTGGCTGGAAGAAGGGGGACCCTTGGGCCTGTTGTAGGAACCATAGGGGATTGTGGTCTAAGTAGATGGTAATAGACCGATTCCCCTGTATGTAAGGTTCGAAATGTTGCAGATTCAGGACGATGGAGAGGAGTTCTATAGTGCTATAGTTCTTTTGATGAGGCTTCAACTTGTAACTGTAGTAGCTGACAGGAAGAACCTCTTCGCCACGTTTTTGCATTAGGACGCCCCCGATCCGATGCCAGTACCACTGTCGTCGACCTTGATGATGAAGGGCTTCGTAATATCTGGAGATGCGAGAATGGGATCAGAACATAGCAGAGGAGCATTGTTACAGTCCTGTAAATATTTAGGAAGATCAAGGATTTCCGAGTTGGAAGGCACTGACTCAGAGTTAGTGCTTTTCGGCGAAGAAGCAGGGAAGGTCTCACTGTGGATGTATGGATCTTTGAAAGTGGAGAGTAATATTAGCACAGTGGGGGGAATACCTTTATACTTCATTAGAAGATTGACGTGGCACAACTGGTCCTCCGCCGCCTATCTGGAGTCTCAAGAACGTAGTTGTGGTTGTTTCTGCACTCCTTGATGAGGTAGGATCCTGAAAACTTATTTTGCAATGGAGAACCTGGGATCGGATAATATGCCAACACGAAGTCTCCTGTTTTAAATTTCCTGATTTTGCTGCGTTGGTCAAAATGAGTCTTCATCCTATCTTGAGCTTTCAATAAATTGTCATTAGCAAATTTACGTACTCTCTCTAGAATGTGCTTCAAGTTTTGAAGAAACTGGGGCACATGCTGAGGGTCACCGAAGGTGGCATTACGTAGAGAGTCTTTAAAAGCTTTAAGAGGAGTACGGCACTTACGTCTGTAGAGCATCTCATAAGGAGATACTCCTAGAGACTCATTTGGGAGACTTCTGAAAATGCACATGATGATGTCTAGTTGTTTATCCCAGTCTTTCATGGTGTCATTGCAAAATTTCTTAAGGAGTGATTTTATCGTTTGGTGACTACGTTCAAGAGAACCCTGTGAAGCAGGATTATAGGGGCTGCACAATACCTGTGTGATGTTGAATTTTCCAGTGTCTTCTTGAAGAGATCACTGGTGAAGTTGGTGCCACAGTCACTTTGAATCTCCCTAGGAAATCCATATTGGGTAAAGATCTTCAATAGTTGTTTTACCACCGTAGCAGTCGTAATGTTCTTTACAGGAACTGCAATAGGGAATCTGATGGTTGGACACAGGATGGTTAGTATATAAGCGTTGCCAGAACTGGTCCGGGGTAAACGACCAACACAGTATATGACGAGTCTGTGAAAAGGTTCCGAAGGCACTGGGATTGGAATCAAAGGAGCCATGATAATTGAGATGTTAGGTTTTCCTGCCATCTGACATGTATGACACTATTGCACATAACTTTTACATCTTTAACCATACGTGGCCATTAGTAGTCTTCTCTGATTCCGTGATAGGTTTTGTTAAAACCATAGTGAGAAAGCGCTCCGTGGGCCAGGTGTAGAATATCGGGCCGTAGGCTGGTGGGAACTACTACTTGGTCAACATTAGCCCAATCGTCATCCTCCGTCAGCTTACTGGGTATGTACCTTCGGTAGAGTAACTGATTCTGTAGGAAGAACCCAGGGATACTGTCAGATTGAGTCTCGGCCTGGAAGAATAATGGTGTTAATGTAGGATACTCCCTCTGTAACTTACGGAACTCCAACATAGTAAGATTCGTTGGTAGATTCTGAGGGTCTTGAGGGACAGCAGTTGCAGTAGAATCTGCTGGTTGCGGGCGTGCAGCTTGCGCACGGGTTGTCACCAAAACTGGAGGAGAGACTTCATCACTTTCTTGGACCTCTGCTGGAACATACTTCAAGATGGGGTTGTCCACTACAGAGTCACATACCTGGGGTTTGTCCATGATGATCAGGTTGGAAGGTTGCAGATCTTCTGCCAAGTCGTCGCCCAGGAGAAGTTGTACCCCTGACATGGGAAAAGGCTTTTCCCTGATGGCGACTTGGACTTCACCGGTCACGAAAGGACAATCCAGGTGGACTCTGGCGAGTGGATACGGAGTGGTAGCAGTGAGGTCAGTGATCACGACCGTCTCCCCGGTGTAGGTGATGTTAGGCACAGCCGATTTCAATATTATTGACTGAAGAGCCGCCGTGTCCCTCAAGATCTTCAATTTGAAACGTCCCTCCGAATCTGTACCGTTGGCAGAGACAGTTCCAGGGTACAGGTGTTTGCTGAAGAGAGAAAGATCATTAACACCAACATTCATCACAGGCTTACCGGACTTAGGAGGAGTCGGTTTGGGTTTAGGAGTTTCACTATAGCCTTTGTATTGGGCTTTTCCACATTTATCTATGGTATGTCCATTGAGCTTGCAATACTTACAATGCAATTGAGAGCTCGCTTGATCGGCACTCACTTTGTCATAACTATACCAAGACTTCTTACTGGAAGGTGGGTCAGGTGTTAACCGGAGTATAAGACTGTAGGTGTCAGCCGACTTCGCACATCTGATGTAGTTGGTTTCTTCTTTGTCTGCTAAATATAAACGGATGGACGGGGGAGCACGTCTAAAGAATTCCTCAACTAGAATGAGGTTGACGAGATCTGAAAATGTAGAGACATGTGCTGCTTCCAGCCATTTCATGAAATATCTTTTCTTAGTATTGACAAATTCTAAAAAGGTGGTGGTACTTGCCTTTAGATAATCTCGGAATTTTCGTCTGTAGCTTTCGGTAGAGAGAAGGTAGGCGTCTAAAACTGCTTGCTTCAGGGTCTGGTAGTCATTCTCAGATGCTAAGGTAGCGAGAGTAATCGCAGCTCTACCTGTGAGATGCACTCTGAGAAGTGTAGACCATTGATCTTCAGGCCAGCTAAGTTTTTTAGCTAGGGCCTCAAAAGTAGTAAAAAACACATCTATCTCTGTCTCAACGAATGGTGGCATTAACTTACTTGCCTAGGAGACATTGAAGCTTACTGGAAGACTAGCGGTAGCTTGTTGGCGCTGAGTGTGGTGTGTAGTTTCCAAGGCGAGTTCTTGTCGACGGTATTCTAGAGCACTATCAGCTTGCTTCTTATCGTGCTCACGTTGCATCTCCAGTTGACGTTTTCTTGCTTCAAGCTGTTCCTTCTCACGTTGTAAGGCAGCTTTGCGTTCCTTTAAGGCAGCTTCTTGCTCCTTTAGGGCAGCCTCTCGTTCCTGTTCTTCTTTCTTTACGGCAGCCTCTTCCTTCTTTAGGTGGAGAGCTTCTTTCTGTAAGGCCGCCTCGCGTTCCTGTTCTTCTTTCTTTATGGCAGCCTCTTCTTTCTTTTGTTCCCGCTCCATTTTCGCTAGTTCGAGCTTTAACTTCATAGCTGCCAGAGCATGCCGATTTGCAATAGAATAGTTTTCGTGAGAATCAGAGTCTAGAATTCCTTCCTCTAAGAGGTAATCCAGGATAATATTGTGCAAGTCGCTTTTGTTGGCTCCATGGGGAACATCTAGGTGATACTCATGTGGTAGAGTTTGTAATTCTGTTCTTTTGGCATGAATTAAGATCCCTACTTCTCTTGCTGGATCACTAAGAAATGTTGGGAGACGAAACATTTTGAGATAGCAAATAAATGTACAACGAATATATCTGTGATATTATAAGTATCAGTAACAGGATGACGTGGCAACTGGTAACTATCCTGTGGAAATTTAATCGTTAACAATTAACGTTAATATTAGATGTTAAATAATTAGTCAATCAAAATCGCAGGAAATCTTGTACTCGGTACTCAATATAAGAGAATAAGGCCAAGAAAATCCTACTAAATAAATTAAACTGATATTTTCAAGAACAAATGAAACTTTTAATTGTTTCAAAAGTGAAAGGGTAGTCCAAGAATGTAGGGATACCTTGCCGGGTCTCTATAGAACAGAAGCAAGGGGTTTCCTACTTAATTATATGATACTTACAGAATTTGCGTTCTTTGTGCTCTGAAAAAGAAAGCCAATTCCCTACCTGAGTAAATATCATCATCTCTGACCGACGTGTATGGGTGCGAGTGTCAACTGGTGACGAGAACTGTTGTTGAGGTCCCAACTCAACAGCGTAGTCCGTGCTAGAGGAACTATGGCCCTCTGTATCCTCCTTCGGTCGGATTGCAGAAGACAGGGTACGTAGCCCGAAGACAAATCAAAGTACCAGGGTACCAAAGGGGATGATCTGTCGTAAATGAGAAATATCCTAGGGAAAAAAAAGTTGGAATACATGAGTAATAACACGGAGGGATGAACGACCAATTAAGAGAATGACTGAGGCCTCCAGTCACCACGTAATCCAAAGTTATCCAACACTCACAATATGTTACCCTCGGAATGCACAAAATACACAGCACCAAATAAATATTAAAAGTTAAGAAAATATTGAAAAGCAACTGTATCAAACCCAAGTACACTTACCACAAATTGATGTTCTAGTATCAGTACCTGAGTGAGGCTCCTAGGACAGGCCCACATTTAATGTGATGGAAGAAAAGTGTGTGCAGGTGTTCGGCAGCCCTTCGAATGGCTGTTGTCAATACCAATCACATTTACAAAACATAAAGAGAAAAAAAGATGAATGCGAGGCTGTTGCCTCCTGTGGTCAAGTATAAGGGAAAAACATGCAAAACAAATCGTATGAACAATGAAATTTTAATTAACTTGAAAACAAATATGAACACAGATAATATTCCCTTGGTTATGTACAGTGCGAAAAAACAAGATTACAAAGTAAAAAAATAATAATATACAATAAAATGATGGTTACGTTACTTTACAATGAACAAGACAAAAATGAATTAAAGGTGCTGAGGATAATGCGCTGGCTGATAACATCCACTAATACAAAGAGCGTATATCAGGTAGGTGTAACAGCTTTAAGAGCACAGGATATTTTAACTCCAATGGCTAGTGCATGCTCAATCATCGGCTATGTAGATGGCGTTGAAGTAGTGGGCAGACGACGATTCACCAATGGGACACGTGCTGGCTTGGTGGTTTGGTGATCGACGAATGTGGAGGGGGGAGGTGGAATACGTTTCTGACAAGCGTAACGTATCAGACACTCGCTCTCCACCTCCCCCCTCCACATTCGTCGATCACCAAACCACCAAGCCAGCACGTGTCCCATTGGTGAATCGTCGTCTGCCCACTACTTCAACGCCATCTACATAGCCGATGATTGAGCATGCACTAGCCATTGGAGTTAAAATATCCTGTGCTCTTAAAGCTGTTACACCTACCTGATATACGCTCTTTGTATTAGTGGATGTTATCAGCCAGCGCATTATCCTCAGCACCTTTAATTCATTTTTGTCTTGTTCATTGTAAAGTAACGTAACCATCATTTTATTGTATATTATTATTTTTTTACTTTGTAATCTTGTTTTTTCGCACTGTACATAACCAAGGGAATATTATCTGTGTTCATATTTGTTTTCAAGTTAATTAAAATTTCATTGTTCATACGATTTGTTTTGCATGTTTTTCCCTTATACTTGACCACAGGAGGCAACAGCCACGCAGTCATCTTTTTTTCTCTTTTTGTTTTGTAAATGTGATTGGTATTGACAACAGCCATTTGAAGGGCTGCCGAACACCTGCACACACTTTTCTTCCATCACATTAAATGTGGGCCTGTCCTAGGAGCCTCACTCAGTACTGATACTAGAACATCAATTTGTGGTAAGTGTACTTGGGTTTGATACAGTTGCTTTTCAATATTTTCTTAACTTTTAATATTTATTTGGTGCTGTGTATTTTGCATTCCGAGGGTAACATATTGTGAGTGTTGAATAACTTTGGATTACGTGGTGACTGGAGGCCTCAGTTATTCTCTTAATTGGTCGTTCATCCCTCCGTGTTATTAGTCATGTATTCCAACTTTTTTGTCCCTAGGATATTTCTCATTTACGACAGATCATCCCCTTTGGTACCCTGGTACTTTGATTTGTCTTCGGGCTACGTACCCTGTCTTCTGCAATCCGACCGAAGGAGGATACAGAGGGCCATAGTTCCTCTAGCACGGACTACGCTGTTGAGTTGGGACCTCAACAACAGTTCTCGTCACCAGTTGACACTCGCACCCCTACACGTCGGTCAGAGATGATGATATTTACTCAGGTAGGGAATTTACTTTCTTTTTCAGAGCACAAAGAACGCTAATTCTGTAAGTATCATATAATTAAGTAGGGAACCCCTTGCTTCTGTCCTATAGAGACCCGGCAAGGTTTCCCTACATTCTTGGACTACCCTTTCACTTTTGAAACAATTAAAAGTTTCATTTGTTCTTGAAACTATCAGTTTAATTTATTTAGTAGGATTTTCTTGGCCTTATTCTCTTATATTGAGTACCGAGTACAAGATTTCCTGCGATTTTGATTGACTAATTATTTAACATCTAATATTAACGTTAATTGTTAACGATTAAATTTCCACAGGATAGTTACCAGTTGCCACGTCATCCTGTTACTGACACTTATAATATCACAGATATATTCGTTGTACATTTATTTGCTATCTCAAAATGTTTCGTCTCCCAGCATTTCTTAGTGATCCAGCAAGAGAAGTAGGGATCTTAATTCATGCCAAAAGAACAGAATTACAAACTCTACCACATGAGTATCACCTAGATGTTCCCCATGGAGCCAACAAAAGCGACTTGCACAATATTATCCTGGATTACCTCTTAGAGGAACGAATTCTAGACTCTGATTCTCACGAAAACTATTCTATTGCAAATCGGCATGCTCTGGCAGCTATGAAGTTAAAGCTCGAACTAGCGAAAATCGAGAGGGCACAAAAGAAAGAAGAGGCTGCCATAAAGAAAGAAGAACAGGAACGCGAGGCGGCCTTACAGAAAGAAGCTCTCCAGCTAAAGAAGGAAGAGGCTGCCGTAAAGAAAGAAGAACAGGAACGAGAGGCTGCCCTAAAGGAGCAAGAAGCTGTCTTAAAGGAACGCAAAGCTGCCTTACAACGTGAGAAGGAACAGCTTGAAGCAAGAAAACGTCAACTGGAGATGCAACGTGAGCACGATAAGAAGCAAGCTGATAGTGCTCTAGAATACCGTCGACAAGAACTCGCCTTGCAAACTACACACCACACTCAGCACCAACAAGCTACCGCTAGTCTTCCAGTAAGCTTCAATGTCTCCTAGGCAAGTAAGTTAATGCCACCATTCGTTGAGACAGAGATAGATGTGTTTTTTACTACTTTTGAGGCCCTAGCTAAAAAACTTAGCTGGCCTGAAGATCAATGGTCTACACTTCTCAGAGTGCATCTCACAGGTAGAGCTGCGATTACTCTCGCTACCTTAGCATCTGAGAATGACTACCAGACCCTGAAGCAAGCAGTTTTAGACGCCTACCTTCTCTCCACCGAAAGCTACAGACGAAAATTCCGAGATTATCTAAAGGCAAGTACCACCACCTTTTTAGAATTTGTCAATACTAAGAAAAGATATTTCATGAAATGGCTGAAGCAGCACATGTCTCTACATTTTCAGATCTCGTCAACCTCATTCTAGTTGAGGAATTTTCTTCTTGCGAGTTGATTTTTAATCGTTTGGTAACTACGTTCAAGAGAACCCCTGTGAAGCCGGGATTATATGGGCTGAACAATAGCCTGAGTTCGATGTTCTGAACTCTTCCATTGTCCTTCTTGACAGAGATCACTGATTAAGTGCTGCCACAGTCACTTTTGAACATCCTGAGAAAAAGGAGTCAGCACCCAACAAAACCTTATAACCCCTAGTCCAATCACAAGATACTCTACGAGAAGCATGCGCCACAAAAAAAAATCACATCACCCATCACTGGACGGATATGGACACGTCAAACCCGCTGAAGGGGGAGGAAAGTGGGAATCTCCAGGGCCTATAATCATGATGAAGTAAACTGAAGGAGGAATCCTAGGGAAGATCTTCAATATTTGTTTCACCACCGTAGCAGACGTAATGTTCTTTACAGGAACTGCTTTGGGGAATCTAGTGGTTGGACACTGGATGGTTAGTATATAAGCGCTGCCAGAACTGGTCCGGGGTAAAGGACCAACACCGTCTATGATGAGCCTGTGGAAAGGTTCCGAAGGCACCGGGATAGGGATTAAAGGAGCCTTGGGAATCGGGATGTGAGGTTTTCCTGCCATCTGACGTGTATGACACTGTTGCACGTAAATTTTGACGTCTTTAACCATAATTGGCCAGTAGTAGTCTTGTCTGATTCCGTGATAGGTTTTGTTAAAACCTTAGTGAGAAAGCGCTCCGTGGGCCGGGTGTAGAATATCGGGCCGTAGGCTTGGTGGGATCTAACTAGTGGTCGACATTGGCTCAATCGTCATCCTCCGTCAGCTTGCTGGGTCTGTACCTGCGTTAGAGCAACTGATTCTCTAGGAAGAACCCAGGGATACTGTCAGATTAATTTTCGGCCTGGAAGACTAATGGCTGTTAATGAGGATACTCCTCCATCCTGTAACTTACGGAACTCCAAACTAGAAAGATTCGGTGGTAGATTCTGAGGGTCTTGAGGGACAGCCGTTGCAGTAGAGTCAGCTGGTTGCAGGCGTGAAGCTTGTGCACAGGGATTGTCACCAAAACCGGAGGAGAGACTTCATCACTTTCCTGGACTCTGCTGGAACATACTTCAAGATAGGTTTGTCCACTACCGAGTCACATACTGGGGTTGTCCATGATTATCAGGTTGGAAGGTTGCAGATCCTCGGCCAAGTCGTTGCCCAGAGAAGTTCCACTCCTGACATGGGAAACGGAGCTTTTCCTGATGGCGACTTGGACTTCACCGGTCATGAAAGGACAATCCAGGTGGACGCTAGCGAGTGGATACGGAGTGGTAACAGTGTGGTCAGTGATAAGGACGGTTTTCCCCAGTGTAGTTGATGTTAGGGCACAGCTGATTTCAATATTATTGACTGAAGAGCCGCTGTGTCCCTCTAGATCTTCAATTTGAAACGTCCCTCACGAATCTGTACCGGTGGCAGAGACAGTTCCAGGGTACAGGTGTTTGCTGAAGAGAGAAAGATCAATAACAAGAACACCAACATTCATCACAGGCTTACCGGACTTAGGAGGAGAGTCGGTTTGGCTCTAGGAGTTTCACTATAGCCTTTGAATTGGGCTTTTTCCACATTTATCTATGGTATGTCCATAGAGTTTTGCAATACTTACAATACAATTGAGAGCTCACCTGATCGGTACTCACTTTGTCATAACTAAACCAAAGATTTCTTACTGGTAGGTGGGTCAGGTGTTAGCCAGTGTATAAGACTGTAGGTGCAGCCGACTTCGCAACGATCTGATGTAGTCGGTTTCTTCTTTGTCTGCTAATATAAACGGATGGAAGGGGGAGGACGTCTAAAG
>WNGS01165137.1:38892-51791 GCA_020271785.1 Procambarus virginalis | reverse complement strand
GAAATTCAATTTCTTTCTTTATTCTTGCACCCCCATACCCATCCCGTGGGCGGTGGTGTAAAGGATACAGAGGCACATAATCGGGTCAGGAACTGAACCCTCTAGTTCGTTTAGCTAAGCAAATAAACATGTTTGACGCTAGTACAAAATTATCAATGTTGTATACACATGTACACACCCTCATACATAATGTAATATATATATACGTATACACATATACATACACATACATATCTAATCACTCACACAAATACACACATCAAGAATCTTTGTGTCACAAGTGACACAAAGAGGTGTCACAAGGACATTACAAGAGGCTCACAACAGTCACTATACAAGGCACTTTACATCTATAGTGAGTCACACAGTTACTAGTCTTGCTGCACACCCACCCAACTGGGCGGCAGCTTACAGTCATGTGCATGCATTACCGACAGTAAGCAATTTTGGATACTTCGCTAAATTTCGGGCAGCACATCATTGTGATGAAGTACTTACACTTTCTTGGACACTATTGATGGTGTTCTCTCTAAATTCCGCATTTTTTCACATTCCATTATATAATGACGCAAAGTATGCGAATAGTTCTGCTGACAGAGTTACATTTAGTCAAATCTACATCAGCAGATGTTACAAACTCCCAGAGGTACTTGTAGCCGAGCCTAAGCCTAGCAGTGGTAACATCTAGAAGTCTGCTAACATTATTGGATGACCCATAGACGTGCGGGTCTTCATGCATAATAGAATGATGATAGATGGAGTAACTGGTGTGAATTTCACTTTGCCTCAAGCCTCCGAAATTTAGTTGATGTTCCTGGGATATTACTGCCCTCAGGCTGCTGAAAGGCAGTCCAAGTTGGTAATCAATTCCCTCTTTACGAGCAAAATCTGGAGGCTCCAAGAATCATCCTCATGGCTTCATTTAGAATGTTCTCTAAAGCTTTCAGACTATTGCTGGGGAGATTATAAGGTGGCAGACCATGGTAGTCGAGTAGTGACCTGATGAACATCATGTAGAACATTTCACTCTGTCCATGTTCATAAGTAGTACGTTTGTGTAAATAATTATTTGATTATTATTATATTATTATTATTATTATTATTATTATTATAGTATTATTATTATTATTATTTTAATAATAATAATAATCATTATTATTATATTATATTGAATATTATTCTTCCTTTCATTATTAGGAGCCGGTGGCTGAGCGGACAGAACATTGGACGCGTGATCCGGGGTCCCGGGTTTGATCCCGGGTGCCGGCGAGAAACAATGGCAGAGTTTCTTTCACCCTGATGCCCCTGTTACCTAGCAGTAAATAGGTACCTAGGAGTTAGTCAGCTGTTCACGGGCTGCTTCCTGGGGTAGAGCCTGGTCGAGGACGGGCCGTGGGGACTCTAAGCCCCGAATCATCTCAAGATAACCTCCTTTCTTTGAGCTCTGCGTCATGTTTTTCAGTGGCAAGTGGCCCGCCACCTCCGTTTTCTGTGAGACTAGTTTCAGACACCTATTTTTTCAGAATTTACCTGAGAGCCACTAACATTCTAGTGGCCTCGACGAAGACAGGAAGCAGACAGCTTGTCAAAGGTTCCCCATTTGTCCTGATGATTTTTTAAGATGGATTTTAAAATTCAGCAGAGTTTCGGAGTTTACGTTTTCGGCGGGTAAGAGGTTCTATGGATTAATAACCCTTTGGGTGAAAAAGCATCTCCTGTTTTCAGTCCCACAGTGTGGCTTGTTGAGCTTGACGCCTTTGATCCTTATTTGTGTTACATCTGATCTTTTGAAGAAGTTGTCCGGATCAACTATTTTGTTGTTACGTCAAATTTTTACATAGATATTTATAATAGAAGGATTATAAATTTGAGTCAATAGAATGACTTGAACTCATGTTCTGGTGATTCCCAGACACCTGCCTTAAACGATGCGGCCACGATGGTACAAAAGTCGACCAATCCGCAACTCTACTGAATTCACTGGGAAGTTCTGGAGGATCCCGAACCGGAGCCCCACCAGGGTTTCACCGTCGACCCGACCACGCTCCGGCCTACAGTAATGACGTTCACACTCTTTCGCCATGCTTGGATCGCAATGAAATCACCGTGGCGTGATATATCAATGAAAATTATTTTGAGGAAAAATTATTTTGCCTCAAAATGTTTGTCATTAATACATCACGCCACTGTGGTTTCATTGCAATCGTAGGATTTCTAAATACTAGAGCGATTGGAGCGTACCAGCTGGGTAACTGATCATAAAAGAAAACGTGCGCTGCAATTTGGTGATCAGCGGGGATGTGTCGGGCGAGAGGATGGGCGTGGTCACGGGTAAGACCTCCCCGGGTACAGCTGCAGACCAAGCTACAGGCCACCTGCAGGACCATCTGCAGGCGACTATTGAGTCACCCGTGGGTCGACAACAGGCCAAATTGTGATCCACCTGCCGGCCACCTGCGGGTCCCGCGGATAAGACTACCTACGGACCGCTGGTGGTGACCACGGGCCGGGCTGTGGGCGGGACCGCCAGATGGGGACGAAGGGAACACTCCCAGACGCGTCCGCTCATATCCACATCATTCAAATTTTGCCGCCAATTTGAAAATCGGGAGATCTTGAAAAAACCCGCGAAGCATTAATGGCGGATGTTATTATTAACACATCACTATACTTAGTAAAGTGATCACTAATACTTCTTGTGATCACTATACTTCTTAGTATAGTGATCACTAAACTTCTTAGTATAGTGATCACTATACTTCTTAGTATAGTGATCACTATACTTCTTAGTATAGTGATCACTATACTTCTTAGTATAGTGATCACTATACTTCTTAGTATAGTGATCACTATACTTCTTAGTATAGTGATCACTATACTTCTTAGTATAGTGATCACTATACTTCTTAGTATAGTGATCACTATACTTCTTAGTAAAGTGATCACTATACTTAGTATAGTGATCACTATACTTCTTAGTAAAGTGATCACTATACTTCTTAGTAAAGTGATCACTATACTTCTTAGTATAGTGATCACTATACTTATTAGTATAGTATCACTGTACTTCTTAATATAGTGATCACTATATTTAGGGCCCCGGTAGTACAGTCGGGTTCGTTCTCGACGCACAATCGATAATTCCGGGTTCGAATCCTGGGCGGGACAGAAATGGTTGGGCACATTTCCTTTCACCTAATGGCAGTTCACCTAGCAGTGATTAGGTACTCAGGAGTTAGTGAGCTTGTTGTGGGTGTTGCATCCTGGGCGGGGTCACTAATCCGGCCTTGAGGCGGGGGGAACCTCGATAAAAACCTAACGTGTATGAACATATTCAGGCTTCCTGTCCCCAACAAAATGAATTATTATAAATTCATATTATATATATATATATATATATTATATTATATAATTCTTGTAGCCTACCACCTAAAGGAGCTCGTCACTACCAAACTGAAACACTTTGCGTAATAGAGGCTTCATTTAATTTCTATATACAATATCTATACCTACTAATTAACCACTGTAACATGTTCTTATGTATATTTTATAAATAAAGTTATTATCAGCTATTGGTTTGTATTAAATATACATGTGATTTGAGTGGCACGACACCAACTCCTATGTACATATAACCCGAGTTGACCAAAATCACAACTTCATCAAACTATCATAATGTCTCGTCTGGGAATATGACCCCTAATGATATCATTCATGTTTGAGCAACAGGCATAACAACAACAACAGGGCCCAGAGCAGGCTAGTAGGCGGGCCATAGAAAGAGCTGAACCTCACTCGAGCCCCGAAGACACTGTTAGGTAAGCACATAATCATGGTCATATTATCAGAGGAATTAACAGGGTAGATAAAGATAAATTGTTTAAACGCAATAAGGGGACACAGGTGAAGACTGAGTACCCAAATGTCAGAGTAGTTAACAGGTGGAATGCATTAGGCAGTGATGTGATGGAGGCTGACTCCATACACAGTTTCAAATGTAGATATGGTAAAGCCCAGTAGGCTCAGGAATCTGTACACCTGTTGACTGACAGTTGAAAGACGGGACCAAAGAGCCAGAGCTCAACCCCCGCAAGCACAACTAGGTGAGTACATGATCACGGTGCAACGTTCAAACCCCCAATATTCGTGAGTAACAACTATAGCACCACAATAACGGCTCGGGTAATGCCTCTCTTGCCTCTTTGTCTTGAATACCGCGCCCTCACCACCGGGTTCACCCCGGACACCTGTGTCATAACACCGCCACTCCCAGCCCATCCTCCTGTCTTGGTAGTACCTCTAGTAATGACCAGGACCATAGTACATATACCCACGTACAACGCACTTAGTAAATAGAAATTGGTACTATTGAATTTGGACAAACCGAAAAATATTTTATATTTAAAATCTTAAATATAAACTTAAAATCTTAAATTTTTTATATGTTGCAACGACAAACTAACCTAACCTAACCTTCCTAGCTTTACTACACGCTATATGAGGCCTAATATAGTACATGTGTGCTATACTAGACCTAGGAATATTTAAGTTTGGTTTTTAGCTTCATTTTTGGGGACTATGAAGTGAGTAGTACCAAATTCTACTAATTACTTAGTACGTCAATATTTGTACTATGGTGCACATAGTTACAAAAAGTACTATCTAAACAAGAGAAACGGTTGTTGCGTCTCCACTATTTACCAGCTTCCACCTCACTCAAAGGTTTTAATTTAGCTCATTTATTATGCATCCGATACCAATCCTGTGGGTGGTAATGAACCCCCATTACCCATCGAGCCAGGTTATCTTCTTCTTATAACCTGGTTAAGAGGTTATTTCGGGGCTTAGCGTCCCCGCGGCCCGGTCTTCGACCAAGCCTCCTTTTTGTTACACACACCCCAGGAAGCAGCCGTAGCAGTAAATAGTAGTACCAAATTAGTTTGGTACTAATCTTGTGAGGGTGGTAGATTAGATAAGGTACTAGTCCTAACCGTCCTGTGAGGGGGTAGATTAGATTAGATACTAATCCTAACTATCCTGTGAGGGGGGGGGGTAGAGAACCCCATACCCATCACGTGAGCAGCAGTGGCAACGGTTACAGAGGCACATAAGAGGAGCGGGAGCTGTACCCCAATATTCCTTGTGTAGGAAGTTACAGCCTATAAGTTATAAGGAAGTTACAGCCTATAAGTTATAAGGAAGTTACAGCCTATAAGTTATAAGGAAGTTACAGCCTATAAGTTATAAGGAAGTTACAGCCTATAAGTTATAAGGAAGTTACAGCCTATAAGTTATAAGGAAGTTACAGCCTATAAGTTATAAGGAAGTTACAGCCTATAAGTTATAAGGAAGTTACAGCCTATAAGTTATAAGGAAGTTACAGCCTATAAGTTATAAGGAAGTTACAGCCTATAAGTTATAAGGAAGTTACAGCCTATAAGTTATAAGGAAGTTACAGCCTATAAGTTATAAGGAAGTTACAGCCTAAATAAGCTAGATACGTCGTTTATTAGCATACATCAACGGTCTATTCACAATTTATCAATTTAACACCACTGTAACACCAAGATGCCATGATACAATGAGTGAGATTTATTTTGTCAAATGTGGACACTGCTTGAAAGAAAGCTGAGAAATTTATGGGGGAAGAAAATTCAGCGGTTTGTTTGAAGCGCCGCGCACAAGTAGTGGCACAAACGTTTTGTGTTATTAGATTACCACAAATGGCACACTAAAGTGGAACAGTTACTAAAGAACCTAACCTGACCTAAATATACTTATATTAGGCCTAACTTAATACATGCATGTGCTGCACTAGGCCTAAGAAAGTTCAAGTATTACTACAATATTATTACAATATTACTTTTTTAATCTTCTACAAAAATTTTAGTACAAATCGTTGACTTTATTTTTGTTATCTGCAACAATCCGTTTTTGTACGTTCGATCAAATAGTTGCAATAAGTACTATTATTTTCTAGAAACCGTTAGTAATGGGTTCAGATACGGGACCCATGGTCTACTAGGACCCGTCTAGGATAATATTGGTAATTCCTATAATACGCACAATCTGTAATTTTCCAAGACATTTGTGTTGTGTTTATCCCTGGTGTAAAAAGACCAGTGTCAAGTGCTCTTGACCCTCGAGGGTCCTGGGACCAAGCCGGAACGGTCCCACGGTAATTCCCTCACACATTGACAACTGTACACCGACATATGACAAAGAGTGCTGGGAAGACGGGACACCACGAGCGTAGCTCTCATCCTGTAACTACACTTAGGTAATTACACTTAGGTAATTACCGGATAATATTCCCTTCCTCCCCCCCTTCCATCCCCCCCCCCCCAACAACCCCCATCCCCAACACGCCACCAAATTCCCACAATGTCACGTTTTCTATCTCTCGTCCTCTCTCTTTAGGGGAGTACTCGAGTTTTTAGCGACGTCAACACATATACTGTAAAACAGGCAACTGAAAACAGGTAATGTAAAACTATAAATCAGTCGGAGCTATGATAAGGATTCGAACATGCACCCTTGGTACTCTCAAGCACACATCTTCAATCTTACATTCTTGTAAAGCCATTAATAGCACGCGTAGCGTTTCCGGCAGGTCCTTAATCCTAATTTTCCCCGGAATACGATCTGCCAAATCGTTTAACCCGTTGACTCTTGGATAAACAGAGGCTACAGTTAAGGATTTGCGCCAAGTAAATCGTCCCCGGCCAAGATACGAACCCAGGCCAAAGCGCTCGCGGAACGCCGGTCGAGTGTGTTACCACTTCGCCACGGGGACTGCCAACTGCCAAGTAATGTAACCTGGGATCCAGCTGAATCTACTAGGGGTCCTGAGGCATCAAGCTCATACCAAATCAAAGTTTTACACATTACTGCCTACACTCTAGTGTACTATAGTTCTTTCTCCCAGCGCTCACTTCGAGTGCACAAAGAAATCACATTAACGTGATGTACCCAGGGTGCAGGTTCGAATCCTCGTCGCTCCAACTGATTTTCTTATTGATACATCTTTGTATCAATGATAAAATGTATTTGTGCGTTATATTATTATTATTATTATTATTATTATTATTATTATTATTATTATTTATTATTATTATTATTATTATTATTATTATTATTATTATTATTATTATTATTATTATTATTATTATTATTATTATTATTATTTTTATTATTATTATTACTATTATTATTATTATTATTATTATTATTATTATTATTATTATTATATAGGTCATTATAACGCTGGGAACCAAGCACAAGGAATAAAGATCACTTATATGGGAATATCCAAAGAAGGAAACAGAATTAAAAGAAGAAACATTATAAGTTAAGATGCTGAGGGTTAAGGACCAATATAGAATTCTTCTAGAGACAATAAAGGTCAATGGTAATAGGAAGGAGAGAGCCTATAGTCGTCGAAACGTCGTCGTCCCTTCACTTTCTAGTGTGTGGTCTGGTCAACATACTTTAGGCACGTTATTGTGACTCATCGCCTGCACACGAGCCTATAGTGTTTGTAAGGTTGGTAATGGTGTGGAGAGCGCCAGTAGTGATAGAGCCTGAAGGTAATTTTTCCCTCTGGACGTTCCCTCCGTTCGTGACATTCTAATCCGGACACCCCCCCCCCCCCTCCCTTCCTTTCATCTGCTACAGTCAAGTGCTGAGGAACTTTACTCATGGGCATTTTCCCTCCTGACATTCTCCCCTTTACATATTTCCCTTTCCCGTCTGTGGCATATTTTTATTCCATCCCGCTGGAATATTTGTACAGTGAAACGATTTAATTTGGGGGAAAACAATTGTAATATAACGTTCTCGGAAAAGAATTATAAATAGGCCATACAAGAATATATGTATATAAATATATATGTGGGAAGGAGTGCTTTGGGATTTCTCAAGGAATTGGGCTCCAGGCTCATTGACGTCACCAGGCCCAAGGGCTGGCAGTTTCTTGTTTCAGCGCCTCAGTGTGGCGATCCAGAGGGGAAACGCCTTCTGCATCCTCGGTTCCAACAGTCCCCAAGTGGGCATGTGAAGGCATGCCATGCCCACTTGCCTTCACATGCCCACTTGGGGACTGTCAGCCCCAAAGATCTCAGTATATAGACAAGACAACGTCTCTTTCTAGACGATTAATGATGCACAAACAACAGCGCTCCATCAAGGAACATAAAATCTCCTCTCACAACCAGACCATCACCAGAGAAATCTTAACAAGCAACACAGAAATCATCGATAGATACAGCGATATAGCAGGAAACTCGACATCAGCGAGGCACTACACATCAATATCAACACCAGCAATCAACAGCCAATTAACACATAACTATATTCTACCCACTTCAAGACCCCGAAACAACATAGAAGCAGCAAGAGCAATATAGCAATACAGAAGCAGCAAATATGCAATATACACATTGTTTTGTGTTCTGCCTTTTTGTCACCTCACCCAAAAACATTTGTGTCATATCACCTCATACAAAAACGAATATAAGCATGAAATGATGTGTGTAAAAATCTGTCTTTGAAAATGTGAGAAGTCTTTACAAAACGCTTCTAGGCGTCAGTCCGTAAATAAAAATGTGAAAATGAACTTTGGAGAGTTAATTTTCAATTACCCCCGACAGTGAAGAAAAAACGTAAGAAATATTGAGAAGATTCGTGTTAGAATCATTAATCTTACCCTTTCGGTCATATTCAACACATATGTTTATATATATATATATATATATATATATATATATATATATATATATATATATATATATGTCGTACCTAGTAGCCAGAACGCACTTCTCAGCCTATTATGCAAGGCCCGATTTGCCTAATAGGCCAAGTTTTCATGAATTAATTGTTTTTCGACTACCTAACCTACCTAACCTAACCTAACCTAACTTTTTCGGCTACGTAACCTAACCTAAGCAATAAAGATAAGTTAGGTTAGGTTAGGTAGGGTTGGTTAGGTTCGGTCATATATCTACGTTAATTTTAACTCCAATAAAAAAAAATTGACCTCGTACGTAATGAAATGGGTAGCTTTATCATTTCATAAGAAAAAAATTAGAGAAAATATATTAATTCAGGAAAACTTGGCTTATTAGGCAAATCGGGCCTTGTATAGTAGGCCAAAAGTGAGTTCTGGCTACTAGGTACGACATATATATATATATATATATATATATATATATATATATATGAGACAGTGTCAGACCACGAAGGAAGAATTTAAACAGGAATTTCCTTAAGTACTTTCGTATATTAATACATTTGCAGAAGGAATGATTTTCCTTCAAAATGACAAAATGATTCCTTCTCAAGATGTATTAATATACGAAAGTAATTAAGGAAATTCCTGTTTCAATTCTTCCTTCGTGGTCTGACACTGTCTCATATATATATATATATATATATATATATATATATATATATATATATATATATATATATATATATATATATATATATATATATGTCGTACGTACCTAATAGCCAGAACGCAGTTCTCAGCCTAATATGCAAGGCCCGATTTCCCTAATAAGCCAAGTTTTCATGAATTAATTGTTTTTCGACTACCTAACCTACCTAACCTAACCTAACCTAACTTTTTCGGCTACCTAACCTAACCTAACCTATAAAGATAGGTTAGGTTAGGTAGGGTTGGTTAGGTCGGTCATATAACTCCGTTAGTTTTAACTCCAATAAAAAAATATATAATTTCAGGAAAACTCGGCTTGTTAGGCAACTTGGCCTATTAGATGCAATATATCCATCTCTGGTGCAATTGTGGGGCTCCATAACCTCGGTGAAGGACATTAAGAGCATTCAAAGAAATTATTGACGTTTGCATCTAAATACGTATGAGTATTTTTATATTTTATTATATATGTCTATTATATATAATATAATATAGTATATCTATTATATAACAAAAGTCGAGATCATTAGATATGCCATTTTCTATTATACTTGGCTTATAATGACGTAACCATTACGGCATGTTGCCGACTAACGTCATTTCCGCTCTAATATACGCAATCCCCCCCCCCCCCTTTTACATCATTTAACTAACATTAGTTTTTAACACAAGGATGTCTGTTATGCCATGTATGACTAACCAGTTCCTGTGAGATGGGAATATTAGATGAACTCATAGCTAGGTTTTTATCTATACTGTGAAATCTTTCAGATAGAATTATGTAGCAGCATATTGATGTGTATACCTAAGCTTGTTAATAAAAGAATTTATAACATTACTCAAATGGGGAATATTTACAGGCTAATTTCAGTTCTGGATGGAGTTATTACAGTTCTTTCTTTGGAGGAGTATCCCACTTTATTACAGTTCCCGAAAGCGTTAGTCTCCTGCTTTGCAGGCGATGAGTCACAATAACGTGGCTGAAGTATGTTGACCAGACCACACACTAGAAGTTGAAGGGACGACGACGTTTCGGTCCGTCCTGGACCATTCTCAAGTCGCTTGTGACTTGAGAATGCTTTATTTGGAAGAGCGTTCACGAGCCTCACAATGAAAATATCTCTTGCTTTATCTCTGTGGCTTATCGCTTTATCTTAAGTGTAATGAATTTCAATTTGTGTTTCCTCGTTTTGATCTCATCTACACATTTCTTATCATGGTGGATTTCATTTAACGAAAAAAAAGCTCCCCAAAAAATAAATAAATAAAATACAATAATAAATGACGCGGGCGCATTATATGTAAAGTTTTAGAATCTGTATATCTTTATTCAGTATTTCATAATTTACAACTTACCTGTTGTTGTTGTTGTTGTTATAGATTCAGCTATTCGGAACAAGTTCCAAGTAGCACGGGCTATGGTGAGCCCGTGGTGAACCCAACTTACCTGGCACAGGAGCTGGGCAAGAAGCACGGGCTATGGTTAGCCTCGTGGACAGGAGATGTCTCCCGTGCTTACCTGTTATATGGTCACCCATATATAATGTCAGCCTTCGGGGGTGATCTTGACGCTTAGTATGTCACCTGCCTCAATGCAATTAGCAATGACTGCTAATGTTTGGTCCCATAACGGGACTGTTAAGGGGGTGAATTAATTGATGATAGAGATTAAGCCACCCAATATTGGTTGATGAACATTAAGCCACCCAAGAGATGGCACGGGCATAAATAGCCCGTAAGATGGGGGGTGGAGTTTTACGGGATATTCAGGCCCGTGCCATCTCTTGGGTGGCTTAATCTTCATCAATCAATCAATCGGGTGGAGTTTGTTGTTATTTCAGATTTAGCTACTCAGAACGAATTGACCATGTAGTTATAGTGAGGTGTCTTTGAGGTTGACGAGGCGGACGAAACGATGCCAGACATTACTTTAAATTACTTATTTTGTATTAGATTTGTGGAATGGCCCTGCTGCACTTAATTATTTATCAATGAAGTTAAACGTTGATGGTTTACTTTAATGTGCCGTAATCATTCGATTAATCATATGCTTAAATATATGAAGTTTAAATAATGTTTATCAACTATGGGAAATTATCAACATTTAAGGCGGGAAATGATTATTTCAAGCTTAAGTATAAACAGCACTGTGTTGCAACCTTATTCTATATGAAGGCTTACAAGTGTAAATATAAAACTAGCTATAAGTTCATCTAATATCCCCATCACACAGGATGGTTAGTTATAGCCTAAATCCTAAACCCACTAGCAAAAATCTGGGTACAGTAAACGAATATCTTCCAATATTCTGAGTGTATGAAGTAGTTACAGAGCTCGAAGTACCTCATACCACTTACAGTATCCACCTCATGAGATGTGGATACTGTATTTGACCACAACGTAAGACACTACACATTTATAAGATGTTATATATATACACAATATAATGAATCCCATCGTCACAGGATGAGTCACGCTGTACAATACTGTCACTATGGCGATATGTTCACTCACAGGATGAGTGACGCTGTCCAATACTGGCACTATGGCGGTATGTTCACTCTGAAGATGAGTGACGCTGTCCAATATTGTCACTATAGCGATATGTTCACTGAAGATGAGTGACGCAGCCTAATACTGTCACTATGGCGGTATGTTTACTCTGAAGATGAGTGACGCTGTCCAATACTGTCACTATAGCGGTATGTCCACTGAAGATGAGTGACACAGCCTAATACTGTCACTATAGTGATATGTTCACTCACAGGATGAGTGACGCTGCCAATACTGTTACTATGGCAGTATGTTCACTCACAGGATGAGTGACGCTGCCCAATACTGCTTAAGAAATGTAGACATTTACATACCACAGAGTCTATCACAGATTAAGAAAGTAATCAGAAACCAGAGCAATGCAAAAGATGTACAGTGACCACACACAGCAGTTGCACAACATCAGGATCTGCGGGTTGGTACAAGAATTCAACCAACTACGAACCACTTAGTTTGATGAAAGGGAACAGTAGAGCAACAGAAGTACACTTACATCGCATCAGGCTTGGATACCCATGTGCATGGGAAATAGGCTTACAGGTTCCGGAAGATGAGCGGAAATGTCAACACTGTGGAGAAATGCCCGACAGACCACTGGAACATTATCTAACAAAGTGCACAGTTACAGCCACAACAGACCACTGGAACATTATCTAACAAAGTGCACAGTTACAGCCCACACAGACCACTGGAACATTATCTAACAAAGTGCACAGTTACAGCCCAACAGAAGACCACTGGAACATTATCTAACAAAGTGCACAGTTACAGCCACAACAGACCACTGGACATTATCTACACAGTGCACAGTTACAGCCACAACAGACCACTGGAACATTATCTAACACAGTGCACAGTTACAGCCACAACAACCACTGAACATTATCTAACACAGTGCACAGTTACA
>WNGS01165137.1:34565-37892 GCA_020271785.1 Procambarus virginalis | reverse complement strand
CGAAAATTATTATTTTTTTTATTATCGAACTTAGGTATTAACAGGTATATGTGCTGCTAGCCTATTCTATATATGCAAGATCACACACTGAACTTAGATCAGGTTTTTGATCTAAAATGTTGAGTGGCGACGACGACGACCAAGGAATCGGATGCGGCCCAAATTTAAAAATTCAAACAGCAAGCGAACTGAACACCGCTAACTGTGGCCAGTGTCTTCGTTACTTTGGGGCTACAAACGTTACTAGAATAACAACTGTACAGTCATTATCATGTTTTTTTTTATTCAAACAACGGCCTATTTGTTTCTAAATGTGTATACAAGTGTATATTAGGGGGGGAGGAACACAGCTTTACATTACCCGTGTACTGAGAATGTTCAGTAATAAAGTTCATTATTTGTGACTCAAGTTCAAGTATGTTTATTGAGACAAAGGACAAAAAAATACATCTCAAAGGGCTAGGGTAGCTTAGGCTATTTCTATCCTCTAAAATTGTTTGTGATGTGTGTGTATTGAACACGTTGTATTGAACAGGTAGGGTGTTCAATACAACTCATCCCTCACGTGTGTGTGCTAATACCTTAATAAACTGATTTCAATTTGAAGACTGAGGCGGCAGGTGTCACTGTAGTGAGTGTTGTGCCTCGGTACTGTGCAGTGTGGTGCCTCTGTATTGTGCAGTGTGGTGCCTCTGTACTGTGCAGTGTGGTGCCTCTGTATTGTGCAGTGTTGTGCCTCTGTACTGTGCAGTGTTGTGACTGTACTGTACAGTGTGGTGCCTCTGTATTGTGCAGTGTGGTGCCTCTGTACTGTGCAGTGTGGTGCCTCTGTACTGTGCAGTGTTGTGCTTCAGTACCTTGCAGTGTTGTGCCTCAGTACTGTGCAGTGTTGTGCCTCAGTACTGTGCAGTGTTGTGCCTCAGTACTGTGCAGTGTTGTGCCTCAGTACTGTGCAGTGTGGTGACTGTACTGTACAGTGTGGTGCCTCTGTACACTGTACAGTGTGGTGCCTCTGTACAGTGTACAGTGTGGTGCCTCTGTACAGTGTACAGGAGTGGTGCCTCTGTACAGTGTACAGTGTGGTGCCTGTGTACATTGTACAGTGTGGTGCCTCTGTACACTGTACAGTGTGGTGCCTCTGTACACTGTACAGTGTGGTGCCTCTGTACACTGTACAGTGTGGTGCCTCTGTACAGTGTGGTGCCTCTGTACACTGTACAGTGTGGTGCCTCTGTACACTGTACAGTGTGGTGCCTCTGTACAGTGTGGTGCCTCTGTACACTGTACAGTGTGGTGCCTCTGTACACTGTACAGTGTGGTGCCTCTGTACAGTGTGGTGCCTCTGTACACTGTACAGTGTGGTGCCTCTGTACAGTGTACAGTGAGGTGTTAGCCTGCTGTGTCTCTCGTCGTCATCCTTCTATGCATCTATGCTAGTTGTCTTGCCTTAGGTAAGTTATTCAAATTTTTTATTCAGGAAAAGTACATACATAGATAATTTACAAACATAAAGTTGGATTTATAGATAGAGCTAGCATATACAATACCTAAAGCCACTAATACGCATAGCATTTCGGGCTATGGTACACTGGGCTATGGGGTTTCGGGCTATAGGTTNATGGCGGTGTGTTCACTCACAGGATGAGTGACGCTGTCCAACACTGTCACTATGGCGGTGTGTCACTCACAGGACGAGTGACGCTGCCCAATATGTCCACTATGGTTCTATGTTCACTCGCAGGATGAGTGACGCTGCCCAATACTGCCACTACGGGGGTATGTTCACTCACAGGACGAGTGACGCTGCCCAATACTGTCACTATGGCGGTGTGTCCACTCACAGGATGAGTGACGCTGCCCAATACTGTCACTATTTAGAGAGACGTAATTTATCAAGTGTTACAACATTAACTATTAAGCCCAAGTTTAGTACATCTCTTAATGACATCAAATGTTTCCCCAGAAGTAAAGAGATATGGAAGCTGTTGCTTTAGAGAGTAGTATATGTTTGGAGTGACAGGTGGGTGGAGGTTTGATCACAGTCTCAGCTGTAAGTTCCTCTGGCAGATTGCATCGCCTGCTGAAGTAGTTCTGATTAAATATAATGAAAGGTGATTATCTGTGCCTCTGTGACCTCTTCCACTACCACCCGCAGGATAGGGGATAATAAGTGAACTAAATAAAAATATAAAAGAAAAAATACATTTTCCCATTTTCGTAAAAAATACAAAATATTGCGACAGTTGTATGCGGGGTCTCTAATATATAGTTCGTATTGAGTATAAAAATGGTCATAGATGCCATTATGTTCCCAAGTGTGTTTGTACCTAGTGCTCAGCCTAGCCAGAAGGGTCTGTTATTTACCTTGTTAACTATTGATACTTGTTATACTTACTGAGACAAGTAACATTATCACAGTGATCTCTTGTCCTGCTACATATAGGTGTTGTAGCTCCTGCCAGTTGTTAATGTAATGTGAGCAATAGTTGTAAATGTTGTTTCCTGGATAGGGTGAGACTTGTTATATACCATGAACAAGCGGCAGTTCCTCACTCGTACTTAACTCTTGTAACACAATAGTGTCCGTCCTCGGCTCACACCCGAGGGAGCCGGGTTTAGTTCCCGCGCAGGAAAGAAACGGCTGGGTGCGTTTCTTTTCACCTAATGCTGATGTTTGGACAAAGTGTGCCATTGTTCCTATCCCCAAACCACACTCAGATAATTATAGAACCATATTTCTAACATCGTGTGTTTGTAAAGTGCTTGAACGCATTGTCCTTAACCGACTCATGTATCGTATACAGGGGCACCTGACACCCCAACTGTTTGGATTTATGCCTGGGCTCAGTACACAACACTGTTTTGCTGAATACTTCGCACATATTGAAGCTTCCCCTCAAACAGTCTTCATCGACCTAGCAGCAGCTTTTGATACAGCAAACAGAGAAATCATACTGGAACAGCTTGCCGAGCTGGGAATACAAGGAAAATTATTGAAATGGATAAAGGGCTATTTGTCTAATCGAACAGCATATGTTTTGTTTAATGGTGTTAAAAGCACAGAGAGCAAACACTTTGAACTGGGAACTCCACAAGGAGGGGTCCTCAGCCCCTGTTGTTCAACGTTCTGATGCATAAACTTATTAAAGATCTTCCAACTAATAATGAAGACACTGTCATTTGTTATGCTGATGATATATGTTTACAGGCTGCCTCCGAGCCTAGAATGCAAGTTCTGTTCGATGCTTTTGCTACTAGAGCTGAGGAATGTGGCCTCCTTATCTCTGTACAGAAAAATCGTGCCCTCATTCCATGTGGTATTCCACC
>WNGS01165137.1:17065-29565 GCA_020271785.1 Procambarus virginalis | reverse complement strand
AGTATAGTATCACTGTACTTCTTAGTAAAGTGATCACTATACTTCTTAGTAAAGTGATCACTATACTTCTTAGTAAAGTGATCACTATACTTCTTAGTATAGTGATCACTATACTTCTTAGTATAGTGATCACTATACTTCTTAGTATAGTGATCACTGTACTTCTTAGTATAGTATCACTGTACTTCTTAATATAGTGATCACTATATTTAGGGCCCCGGTAGTACAGTCGGGTTCGTTCTCGACGCACAATCGATAATTCCGGGTTCGAATCCTGGGCGGGACAGAAATGGTTGGGCACATTTCCTTTCACCTAATGGCAGTTCACCTAGCAGTGATTAGGTACTCAGGAGTTAGTGAGCTTGTTGTGGGTGTTGCATCCTGGGCGGGGTCACTAATCCGGCCTTGAGGCGGGGGGAACCTCGATAAAAACCTAACGTGTATGAACATATTCAGGCTTCCTGTCCCCAACAAAATGAATTATTATAAATTCATATTATATATATATATATATATATATATATATATATATATAAATAAATAAATAAATATGTTTATTCAGGAAAGGTACATACATAAAGTGATTTTACATAAGTGGATTTATAGATAGAGCTAGTACATACAATGCCTAAAGCCACTATTACGCAATGCGTTTCGGGCAAGCAATATATATATATATATATATATATATATATATATATATATATATATATATATATATATATATATATATATATATATATATATATTATATAATTCTTGTAGCCTACCACCTAAAGGAGCCCGTCACTACCAAACTGAAACACTTTGCGTAATAGAGGCTTCATTTAATTTCTATATACAATATCTATACCTACTAATTAACCACTGTAACATGTTCTTATGTATATTTTATAAATAAAGTTATTATCAGCTATGGTTTGTATTAAATATACATGTGATTTGAGTGGCACGACACCAACTCCTATGTACATATAACCCGAGTTGACCAAAATCACAACTTCATCAAACTATCATAATGTCTCGTCTGGGAATATGACCCCTAATGATATCATTCATGTTTGAGCAACAGGCATAACAACAACAACAGGGCTAGTAGGCGGGCCATAGAAAGAGCTGAACCTCACTCGAGCCCCGAAGACACTGTTAGGTAAGCACATAATCATGGTCATATTCTCAGAGGAATTGACAGGGTAGATAAAGATAAATTGTTTAAACGCAACAAGGGGACACAGGTGAAGACTGAGTACCCAAATGTCAGAGTAGTTAACAGGTGGAATGCATTAGGCAGTGATGTGATGGAGGCTGACTCCATACACAGTTTCAAATGTAGATATGGTAAAGCCCAGTAGGCTCAGGAATCTGTACACCTGTTGACTGACAGTTGAAAGACGGGACCAAAGAGCCAGAGCTCAACCCCCGCAAGCACAACTAGGTGAGTACATGATCACGGTGCAACGTTCAAACCCCCAATATTCGTGAGTAACAACTATAGCACCACAATAACGGCTCGGGTAATGCCTCTCTTGCCTCTTTGTCTTGAATAGCGCGCCCTCACCACCGGGTTCACCCCGGACACCTGTGTCATAACACCGCCACTCCCAGCCCATCCTCCTGTCTTGGTAGTACCTCTAGTAATGACCAGGACCATAGTACATATACCCACGTACAACGCACTTAGTAAATAGAAATTGGTACTATTGAATTTGGACAAACCGAAAAATATTTTATATTTAAAATCTTAAATTAAACTTAAAATCTTAAATTTTTTATATGTTGCAACGACAAACTAACCTAACCTAACCTTCCTAGGCTTACTACACGCTATATGAGGCCTAATATAGTACATGTGTGCTATACTAGACCTAGGAATATTTAAGTTTGGTTTTTAGCTTCATTTTTGGGGACTATGAAGTGAGTAGTACCAAATTCTACTAATTACTTAGTACGTCAATATTTGTACTATGGTGCACATAGTTACAAAAAGTACTATCTAAACAGAGAAACGGTTGTTGCGTCTCCACTATTTACCAGCTTCCACCTCACTCAAAGGTTTTAATTTAGCTCATTTATTATGCATCCGATACCAATCCTGTGGGTGGTAATGAACCCCCATTACCCATCGAGCCAGGTTATCTTCTTCTTATAACCTGGTTAAGAGGTTATTTCGGGGCTTAGCGTCCCCGCGGCCCGGTCTTCGACCAAGCCTCCTTTTTGTTACACACACCCCAGGAAGCAGCCGTAGCAGTAAATAGTAGTACCAAATTAGTTTGGTACTAATCTTGTGAGGGTGGTAGATTAGATAAGGTACTAGTCCTAACCGTCCTGTGAGGGGGTAGATTAGATTAGATACTAATCCTAACTATCCTGTGAGGGGGGGGGGGGTAGAGAACCCCATACCCATCACGTGAGCAGCAGTGGCAACGGTTACAGAGGCACATAAGAGGAGCGGGAGCTGTACCCCAATATTCCTTGTGTAGGAAGTTACAGCCTATAAGTTATAAGGAAGTTACAGCCTATAAGTTATAAGGAAGTTACAGCCTATAAGTTATAAGGAAGTTACAGCCTATAAGTTATAAGGAAGTTACAGCCTATAAGTTATTAGGAAGTTACAGCCTATAAGTTATAAGGAAGTTACAGCCTAAATAAGCTAGATACGTCGTTTATTAGCATACATCAACGGTCTATTCACAATTTATCAATTTAACACCACTGTAACACCAAGATGCCATGATACAATGAGTGAGATTTATTTTGTCAAATGTGGACACTGCTTGAAAGAAAGCTGAGAAATTTATGGGGGAAGAAAATTCAGCGGTTTGTTTGAAGCGCCGCGCACAAGTAGTGGCACAAACGTTTTGTGTTATTAGATTACCACAAATGGCACACTAAAGTGGAACAGTTACTAAAGATCCTAACCTGACCTAAATATACTTATATTAGGCCTAACTTAATACATGCATGTGCTGCACTAGGCCTAAGAAAGTTCAAGTATTACTACAATATTATTACAATATTACTTTTTTAATCTTCTACAAAAATTTTAGTACAAATCGTTGACTTTATTTTTGTTATCTGCAACAATCCGTTTTTGTACGTTCGATCAAATAGTTGCAATAAGTACTATTATTTCTAGAAACCGTTAGTAATGGGTTCAGGTACGGGACCCATGGTCTACTAGGACCCGTCTAGGATAATATTGGTAATTCCTATAATACGCACAATCTGTAATTTTCCAAGACATTTGTGTTGTGTTTATCCCTGGTGTAAAAAGACCAGTGTCAAGTGCTCTTGACCCTCGAGGGTCCTGGGACCAAGCCGGAACGGTCCCACGGTAATTCCCTCACACATTGACAACTGTACACCGACATATGACAAAGAGTGCTGGGAAGACGGGACACCACGAGCGTAGCTCTCATCCTGTAACTACACTTAGGTAATTACACTTAGGTAATTACCGGATAATATTCCCTTCCTCCCCCCCTTCCATCCCCCCCCCCACAACCCCCATCCCCAACACGCCACCAAATTCCCACACTGTCACGTTTTCTATCTCTCGTCCTCTCTCTTTAGGGGAGTACTCGAGTTTTTAGCGACGTCAACACATATACTGTAAAACAGGCAACTGAAAACAGGTAATGTAAAACTATAAATCAGTCGGAGCTATGATAAGGATTCGAACATGCACCCTTGGTACTCTCAAGCACACATCTTCAATCTTACATTCTTGTAAAGCCATTAATAGCACGCGTAGCGTTTCCGGCAGGTCCTTAATCCTAATTTTCCCCGGAATACGATCTGCCAAATCGTTTAACCCGTTGACTCTTGGATAAACAGAGGCTACAGTTAAGGATTTGCGCCAAGTAAATCGTCCCCGGCCAAGATACGAACCCAGGCCAAAGCGCTCCCGGAACGCCGGTCGAGTGTGTTACCACTTCGCCACGGGGACTGCCAACTGCCAAGTAATGTAACCTGGGATCCAGCTGAATCTACTAGGGGTCCTGAGGCATCAAGCTCATACCAAATCAAAGTTTTACACATTACTGCCTACACTCTATTGTGCTATAGTTCTTTCTCCCAGCGCTCACTTCCAGTGCACAAAGAAATCACATTAACGTGATGTACCCAGGGTGCAGGTTCGAATCCTCGTAGCTCCAACTGATTTTCTTATTGATACATCTTTGTATCAATGATAAAATGTATTTGTGCGTTATTATTATTATTATTATTATTATTATTATTATTATTATTATTATTATTATTATTATTATTATTACTATTATTATTATTATTATTATTATTATTATTATTATTATTATTATTATTATTATTATTATTATTGTTATTGTTATTATTATTATTATTACTCTTATTATTATTATTATTATTATTATTATTATTATTATTGTTATTATTATTATTATTATTATTATTATTATTATTATTATTATTGTTATTATTATTATTATTATTACTATTATTATTATTATTATTATTATTATTATTATTATTATGTTATTATTATTATTATATTATTATTATTGTTATTATTATTATTATTATTATTATTGTTATTATTATTATTATTATTATTACTATTATTATTATTATTAAGGTCATTATAACGCTGGGAACCAAGCACAAGGAATGAAGATTTTTTTTTTTTTTTTTTTTTTTTTTTTTTTTTTTTTTTGAGATATATACAAGAGTTGTTACATTCTTGTACAGCCACTAGTACGCGTAGCGTTTCGGGCAGGTCCCTGGAATACGATCCCCGCCGCGAAGAATCGTTTTTTCATCCAAGTACACATTTTACTGTTGCGTTAAACAGAGGCTACAGTTAAGGAATTGCGCCCAGTAAATCCTCCCCGGCCAGGATACGAACCCATGACATAGCGCTCGCGGAACGCCAGGCGAGTGTCTTACCACTACACCACGGAGACTGTATAAGATCACTTATATGGGAATATCCAAAGAAGGAAACAGAATTAAAAGAAGAAACATTATAAGTTAATAAGATGCTGAGGGTTAAGGACCAATATAGAATGCTTCTAGAGACAATAAAGGTCAATGGTAATAGGAAGGAGAGAGCCTATAGTCGTCGAAACGTCGTCGTCCCTTCACCTTCTAGTGTGTGGTCTGGTCACATACTTTAGGCACGTTATTGTGACTCATCGCCTGCACACGAGCCTATAGTGTTTGTAAGGTTGGTAATGGTGTGGAGAGCGCCAGTAGTGATAGAGCCTGAAGGTAATTTTTCCCTCTGGACGTTCCCTCCGTTCGTGACATTTCTAATCCGGACACCCCCCCCCCCCCTCCCTTCCCTTTCATCTGCTACAGTCAAGTGCTGAGGAACTTTACTCATGGGCATTTTCCCTCCTGACATTCTCCCCTTTACATATTTCCCTTTCCCGTCTGTGGCATATTTTTATTCCATCCCGCTGGAATATTTGTACAGTGAAACGATTTAATTTGGGGGAAAACAATTGTAATATAACGTTCTCGGAAAAGAATTATAAATAGGCCATACAAGAATATATGTATATAAATATATATGTGGGAAGGAGTGCTTTGGGATTTCTCAAGGAATTGGGCTCCAGGCTCATTGACGTCACCAGGCCCAAGGGCTGGCAGTTTCTTGTTTCAGCGCCTCAGTGTGGCGATCCAGAGGGGAAACGCCTTCTGCATCCTCGGTTCCAACAGTCCCCAAGTGGGCATGTGAAGGCATGCCATGCCCACTTGCCTTCACATGCCACTTGGGGACTGTCAGCCCCAAAGATCTCAGTATATAGACAAGACAACGTCTCTTTCTAGACGATTATGATGCACAAACACAGCGCTCCATCAAGGAACATAAAATCTCCTCTCACAACCAGACCATCACCAGAGAAATCTTAACAAGCAACACAGAAATCATCGATAGATACAGCGATATAGCAGGAAACTCGACATCAGCGAGGCACTACACATCAATATCAACACCAGCAATCAACAGCCAATTAACACATAACTATATTCTACCCACTTCAAGACCCCGAAACAACATAGAAGCAGCAAGAGCAATATAGCAATACAGAAGCAGCAAATATGCAATATACACATTGTTTTGTGTTCTGCCTTTTTGTCACCTCACCCAAAAACATTTGTGTCATATCACCTCATACAAAAACGAATATAAGCATGAAATGATGTGTGTAAAAATCTGTCTTTGAAAATGTGAGAAGTCTTTACAAAACGCTTCTAGGCGTCAGTCCATAAATAAAAATGCGAAAATGAACTTTGGAGAGTTAATTTTTCAATTACCCCCGACAGTGAAGAAAAAACGTAAGAAATATTGAGAAGATTCGTGTTAGAATAATTAATCTTACCCTTTCGGTCATATTCAACAACATATGTTTATATATATATATGAGACAGTGTCAGACCACGAAGGAAGAATTTAAACAGGAATTTCCTTAAGTACTTTCGTATATTAATACATTTGCAGAAGGAATGATTTTCCTTCAAAATGACAAAATGATTCCTTCTCAAGATGTATTAATATACGAAAGTAATTAAGGAAATTCCTGTTTCAATTCTTCCTTCGTGGTCTGACACTGTCTCATATATATATATATATATATATATATATATATATATATATATATATATATATATATATATATATATATATATATATATATATATATATATATGTCGTACGTACCTAGTAGCCAGAACGCAGTTCTCAGCCTAATATGCAAGGCCCGATTTGCCTAATAAGCCAAGTTTTCATGAATTAATTGTTTTTCGACTACCTAACCTACCTAACCTAACCTAACCAAACTTTTTCGGCTACCTAACCTAACCTAACCTATAAAGATAGGTTAGGTTAGGTTAGGTAGGGTTGGTTAGGTTCGGTCATATAACTCCGTTAGTTTTAACTCCAATAAAAAAAATATATAATTTCAGGAAAACTCGGCTTGTTAGGCAACTTGGCCTATTAGATGCAATATATCCATCTCTGGTGCAATTGTGGGGCTCCATAACCTCGGTGAAGGACATTAAGAGCATTCAAAGAAATTATTGACGTTTTCATCTAAATACGTATGAGTATTTTTTATATTTTATTATATATGTCTATTATATATAATATGATATAGTATATCTATTATATAACAAAAGTCAAGATCATTATATATGCCATTTTCTATTATACTTGTCTTATAATGACGTAACCATTACGGCATGTTGCCGACTAACGTCATTTCCGCTCTAATATACGCAATCCCCCCCCCTTTTACATCATTTAACTAACATTAGTTTTTAACACAAGGATGTCTGTTATTCCATGTATGACTAACCAGTTCCTGTGAGATGGGAATATTAGATGAACTCATAGCTAGGTTTTTATCTATACTGTGAAATCTTTCAGATAGAATTATGTAGCAGCATATTGATGTGTATACCTAAGCTTGTTAATAAAAGAAATTATAACATTACTCAGATGGGAATATTTACAGGCTAATTTCAGTTCCTGGATGGAGTTATTACAGTTCTTTCTTTGGAGGAGTATCCCACTTTATTACAGTTCCCGAAAGCGTTAGTCTCCTGCTTTATTTGGAAGAGCGTTCACGAGCCTCACAATGAAAATATGTCTTGCTTTATCTCTGTGGCTTATCGCTTTATCTTAAGTGTAATGAGTTTCAATTTGTTTCCTCGTTTTGATCTCATCTACACATTTCTTATCATGGTGGATTTCATTTAACGAAAAAAAAGCTCCCCCAAAAAATAAATAAATAAAATACAATAATAAATGACGCGGGCGCATTATATGTAAAGTTTTAGAATCTGTATATCTTTATTCAGTATTTCATAATTTTACAACTTACCTGTTGTTGTTGTTATAGATTCAGATATTCGGAACAAGTTCCAAGTAGCACGGGCTATGGTGAGCTCGTGGTGAACCCAACTTACCTGGCACGGAGCTGGGCAAGAAGCACGGGCTATGGTTAGCCTCGTGGACAGGAGATGTCTCCCGTGCTTACCTGTTATATGGTCACCCATATATAATGTCAGCCTTCGGGGTGATCTTGACGCTTAGTATGTCACCTGCCTCAATGCAATTAGCAATGACTGCTAATGTTTGGTCCCATAACGGGACTGTTAAGGGGGTGAATTAATTGATGATAGAGATTAAGCCACCCAATATTGGTTGATGAACATTAAGCCACCCAAGAGATGGCACGGGCATAAATAGCCCGTAAGATGGGGGTGGAGTTTTACGGGCTATTCAGGCCCGTGCCATCTCCTGGGTGGCTTAATCTTCATCAATCAATCAATCGGGTGGAGTGTTGTTATTCAGATTTAGCTACTCAGAACGAATTGACCATGTAGTTATAGTGAACCAGTAAAGGGGTGGAGATTTCCCGCGTTATTCATGGTGTCTTTGAGGTTGACGAGGCGGACGAAACGATGCCAGACATTATTTTTAAAATTACTTATTTTGTATTAGATTTGTGGATGGCCCTGCTGCACTTAATTATTTATCAATGAAGTTAAATGTTGATGGTTTACTTTAATGTGCCCGTAATCATTCGATTAATCATATGCTTAAATATATGAAGTTTAAATAATGTTTATCAACTATGGGAAATTTATCAACATTTAAGGCGGGAAATGATTATTTCAAGCTTAAGTATAAACAGCATGTGTTGCAACCTTATTCTATATGAAGGCTTACAAAGTGTAAATATAAAACTAGCTTAAGTTTCATCTAATATCCCCATCACACAGGATGGTTAGTTATAGCCTAAATCCTAAACCCACTAGCAAAATCTGGGTACAGTAAACGAATATCTTCCAATATTCCTGAGTGTATGAAGTAGTTACAGAGCTCGAAGTACCTCATACCACTTACAGTATCCACCTCGTGAGATGTGGATACTGTATTTGACCACTACGTAAGACACTACACATTTATAAGATGTTATATATATACACAATATAATGAACCCATCGTCACAGGATGAGTCACGCTGTACTGTCACTATGGCGATATGTTCACTCACAGGATGACTGACGCTGTCCAATACTGTCACTATGGCGGTATGTTCACTCACAGGATGACTGACGCTGTCCAATACTGTCACTATGGCGATATGTTCACTCACAGGATGACTGACGCGGTCCAATACTGTCACTATGGCGATATGTTCACTCACAGGATGACTGACGCTGTCCAATACTGTCACTATGGCGATATGTTCACTCACAGGATGACTGACGCTGTCCAATACTGTCACTATGGCGGTATGTTCACTCTGAAGATGAGTGACGCTGTCCAATATTGTCACTATAGCGATATGTTCACTGAAGATGAGTGACGCAGCCTAATACTGTCACTATGGCGGTATGTTTACTCTGAAGATGAGGACGCTGTCCAATACTGTCACTATAGCGGTATGTCCACTGAAGATGAGGGACACAGCCTATACTGTCACTATAGTGATATGTTCACTCACAGGATGAGTGACGCTGCCCAATACTGTCACTATGGTAGTATGTTCACTCACAGGATGAGTGACGCTGCCCAATACTGATTAAGAATGTAGACATTTACATACCACAGAGTCTATCACAGATTAAGAAGTAATCAGAAAACAGAGCAAGCAAAAGATGTACAGTGACCACAACACAGCAGGTTGCAACATCAGGATCTGCGGGTTGGTACAAGAATTCAACCAACTACGAACCACTTAGTTTGCTGAAAGGGAACAGTAGAACAACAGAAGTACACTTACATCGCATCAGGCTTGGATACCCAGTGCATGGGAAATAGGCTTACAGGTTCCGGAAGATGAGAGGAAATGTCAGCACTGTGGAGAAATGCCCGACAGACCACTGGAACATTATCTAACACAGTGCACAGTTACAGCCACAACAGACCACTGGAACATTATCTAACAAAGTGCACAGTTACAGCCACAACAGACCACTGGAACATTATCTAACACAGTGCACAGTTACAGCCACAACAGACCACTGGAACATTATCTAACACAGTGCACAGTTACGCCACAACAGACACTGGAACATTATCTAACACAGTGCACAGTTACAAACCCATTAAGATTTCACTTAGATTCAACAGAAAGAAGAGTTGTTAAACACATATGGCAACATCTTACTGAAGCGACCATACGAGTAAAAATACTCATACTCCGCCCAAGTAAAACAGAAACAAGCAATACTTAGTAGGCCAGCCAGAGGCTTAGG
Organism: Procambarus virginalis; assembly: GCA_020271785.1. NCBI lineage: Eukaryota > Metazoa > Arthropoda > Malacostraca > Decapoda > Cambaridae > Procambarus > Procambarus virginalis. The sequence continues at coordinate 19,308 of WNGS01165137.1, read as the reverse complement.
GCCCGCGCAGGAATATCCCTGCAAAAAAAAAAAATGGCGATATGTCCAGTCCCGGGATGAGTGACGCTGCCCAATATTGTCACTATGGCGGCATGTTCACTCACAGATGAGTGACGCTGTCCACTATTGTCACTCATTGTAATGTGTGGCCACGTCTGTGGTAGAAAATAATAATAATAATAATAATAAAAACTATTGTCACTATGGCGGTATGGCAGTCACTGGATGAGTGACGCTGCTAATAACACTGTTACTATGGCGGTATGTTCGGTCACAGGTGAGTGATGTAGCCAATACTGTCGCTATTGATGTGTTTTCACTCACAGGATGAGTGACACTGCCCATACTATCACTAATGGCGGTGTGTTCACTCAGGATGAGTGACGCTGTCCAATACTGTCACTATGGCGGTGTGTCCACTCAGTATAAGTGACGCTGCCTAATATGTCTCTATGGCGGAGTGTTCACTCACAGGATGAGTGACGCTGCCCAATACTATCACTAATGGCGGTGTGTTCACTCACAGGATGAGTGACGCTGCCCAATACTGTCACTATGGCGGTGTGTCCCTCAGTATAAGTGACGCTGCCTAATATGTCTCTATGGCGGTGTGTTCACTCACAGGATGAGTGACGCTCCCCAATACTGTTACTAAGGTGGTGTGTTCACTCATACTTTGTGTGGAGTGAGGCTAACAGTTTTACAAGGAAATGTCCCCTATTTAGAGACGTAATTTATCGTGTGTTACAACATTATCTGTTTAAGTCAAAGTTTAGTACATCTCTTAATGATATAAAGTGCTTCCCCAGAAGTGAAGAGATATGAAAGATTTTGCTTTAGAGAGTAGTATATGTTTGGAGTAGAAGATATGTTGTTATTTTAGATTTAGCAAACGAATTGACCATGTAGGTATAGTGAGCCCTTAAAGGGGTGATTTCCTGCGTTTTTATGGCGTCTTTGGGCGTGACGTGGCGCACGAAAACGATGCCAGAATTATTTTTAGACTACTATTTTTGTATTAAATGTGTGGAATTCCCTGCTGCACTTAATTGTGTATCAATGAAGTTAGATGTTTATGATTTACGTTTAATGTCCCGTAATCATTCGATTAGTAAAATGACTTAAAATATGAAGTTTTAAAAAATGTTTATCAACTAAAGGAAATTTATCAGCATTATGGCGGGAAATGGTTTTTTTCAAGCTTAAGTATGCTCAGTAATGTGTTGCTACCTTATTCTATACGAAGACTTACAAAGTGTAAATATAAAACTAGCTATCAGTTCATCTAATATCCTCATCTCACAGGATGGTTAGTCATACATGGAATCAGGGGAGAACATGAAATGTAAGGCTGATCTATCAGCCTCGACTATCAAAATCTGGGTACAACACAAGAATATTTTCCAAAATTCCTGAGTGTATGAAGTAGTTACAAAGCTCGAGTACCTCACACCACTTGGTCTGATAAACAGGACACTCAAAGGTACAGTATAGTGTTGGAGAGTAAATCCAACTCTTGGTCCCACAGTTTACAATGAAATGCTCATCATTGTGGGGTTAATTTAATATCGTGGGGCCGTAGTTATTTATAAAGGAATCGTTAACTGCCATACAATTTCACAATGTCTGGCGAATGATCCGATTTCGTTTTGATGACCAAAGGATTTATTTACCTGAGGGCCACCATCTCTAGTGGCCGTCACGAGGACAGGAAGCCGGGGTCAAAAGTACCACCAACTTTCCCTGATGATGAAATATGGAGATTGAGGATTCAGGAAATCTGGAGTAAGGTCACAGGGTAAAAGATAGAGACGAGAGGTAAAGAGTAGTGGCCTAACCACTTTGGATGAGGCTAGTGGATGTTGTGGCAGAGCTCCAGAATTGCGGCATGAGATGTGGATACTGTATTTGACCACCACGCAAGACACTACACATTTATAAAATATTAAGATATGTACAATAATGAATCCCATCGTCCCATGATGAGTGACGCTGCCCAATACTGTCACTATGGCGGTGTGTTCACTACAGGATGAGTGACGCTGCCCAAAATGTCACTATGGCGGAATATTCACTCGCAGGATGAGTGGCACTGTCTAATACTGTCACTATGGCGGTTGTTCACTCAGAGGATGAGTGACGCTGTCTAATACTGTCACTATGGCGCTGTGTCCACTCACACGATGAGTGGCGCTGCCAATACTGTCACTATGGCGGTGTGTTCACTCACAGGATGAGTGACG
>WNGS01165136.1:57762-73526 GCA_020271785.1 Procambarus virginalis | reverse complement strand
ACTGCTACCAAAATATACTATATATATATATATTATATATATATATATATATATATATATATATATATATATATATATATATATATATATATATATACCCTGGAAACACAAACCGAAACTGTCTCTATTTTCCGCTTGTTACAACTTGTAATAAAGTTGTTACATCTTGGCTTAACGTGTTTATGACGTATTAGAACGTTGTTACAACTTGCTATATTGGTTGTTATAACTGGTTAGGAAGTGTTAAAACTTGTTCGAACGTTGTACCAACGTTGTAGTTTCGGTGTGTGTTTGCTGGGTATATATATATATATATATATATATATATATATATATATATATATATATATATATATATATATATATATATATATATATATATATATTACACTTTCAAAGACTTAATTTACACACACAACTGTAACCTGTAAACACACATTCATACTTATACTCGCATTTGGGTGAGGTGATATGGTAAAAAAAAGTTTTGGGTGAGGTGAAAAAAACTTTCAACACAAGATACAACACGAAACAATGGGCATAAATTGGGTAAATTAAAGGGAAGAATGGAAGTAACTGCAGAGGGCCTATTGGCCCATATTTCTTGATGCTTCTATATTGGAGCGGAGTCTTGAAGTGGGTAGAATATAGTTGTGCATTAATTGGCAGTTGATTGCTGGTGTTGACTTCTTGATGTGTAGTGCCTCGCAGATATCAAGCCGCCTGCTATCGCTGTATCTATCGATGATTTCTGTGTTTTTTGTTAAGACTTCTCTGGTGATGGTCTGTTTGTGGGAGGAGATTATATGTTCCTTAATGGAGCCCTGTTGCTTATGCATCGTCATTCGCCTGGAAAGAGATGTTGTTGTCTTGCCTATATACTGAGTTCTTTGAGGCTTACAGTCCCCAAGAGGGCATTTGAAGGCATAGACGACATTGGTCTCTTTTAAAGCGTTCTGCTTTGTGTCTGGAGAGTTTCTCATGAGTAGGTTGACCGTTTCTTTGGTTTTATAGTAAATCGTCAATTGTATCTTCTGATTTTTGTCTGAAGAGATAACGTTCCTATTAAAAATATCTTTCAGGACCCTTTCCTCCGTTTTATGAGGTGTGGAAAAGAAGTTCCTGTAAAATAGTCTAATAGGGGGTACAGGTGTTGTGTTAGTTGTCTCTTCAGAGGTTGCATGGCGTTTCACCTTCCTTCTTATGATGTCTTCAACAAAACCACTGGAGAAGCCATTGTTGACTAGGACCTGCCTTACCCTACAGAGTTCTTCATCGACTTGCTTCCATCCTGAGCTGTGGCTGAGAGCACGGTCGACATAAGCGTTAACAACACTCCTCTTGTACCTGTCTGGCTGGTGCTACATAGCCTTCCCGGTTTGGTGCCTTCTATTGATAATTACTTACTTACTTGTACCTGTCTGGGCAGTCACTGTTGGCATTGAGGCACATTCCTATGTTTGTTTCCTTAGTGTAGACTGCAGTGTGGAAACCTCCGCTCCTTTCCATGACTGTTACATCTAGAAAGGGCAGCTTCCCATCCTTCTCCATCTCGTAAGTGAAACGCAACACAGAATTCCGCTCAAGGGTTCTCCCCTAGGTGTCCTGTTTGCGAACTTCTACATGGGTACCATCGAACAAAAGGTCTTAGACGACATGAACTTGAAACCGGCCATATACTGCAGGTATGTTGACGACATTTTTACACAGGTACCTGATGTCAGACATCTGCAGGAGCTGAAGGAGGCATTTGAGCGGAATTCTGTGTTGCGTTTCACCATCATCGAGGAAAGATGTACTGGTTTAGTAAGGGGGGATATTCTTGAAGAGTCCTGGCACAGGGTTATCTTGAGGTTATCTTGAGATGATTTCGGGGTTTTTAAGTGTCCCCACGGCCCGGTCCTCGACCAGGCCTCCACCCCCAGGAAGCAGTCAGTGACAGCTGACTAACACCCAGGTACCTATTTTACTGCTAGGTAACAGGGGCATAGGGTGAAAGAAACTCTGCTCATTGTTTCTCGCCGGCACCTGGGATCGAACCCAGGACCACAGGATCACAAGTCCAGCGTGCTGTCCGCTCGGCTCCCGGTCGGAAGGGGTGAAGTAATTACATTCACCACCCACCAATAGTGCAACAGGTACTATTAAGATTTATTCCATCAGACCGGCCCATCAGACCGGCCCATCAGACTGGCCCATCAGACCGGCCAATCAGACTGGCCCATCAGACTGGCCCATCAGACTGGCCCATCAGACTGGCCCATCAGACCGGCCCATCAGACTGGCCCATCAGACCGGCCCATCAGACCGGCCCATCAGACCGGCCATCAGACCGGCCCATCAGACTGGCCCATCAGACTGGCCCATCAGACCAGCCCATCAGACTGGCCCATCAGACCGGCCCATCAGACTGGCCCATCAGACCGGCCCATCAGACCGACCCATCAGACCGGCCCATCAGACCGACCCATCAGACCGGCCCATCATACTGGCCCATCAGACAAGAAGCTCGGAAATAACAGCGTAGAGATCGAGAGAGAAAGTCAAATCACGGAAGCATCAACAAACAATAATTTGTGTCGAACTTTGTCAAAAATTTTGTCAACAAATCATCGAAAAATATCAAGTATTACGGGGCCAATATTGCCCATAATCTCATACCAAGATGCACGGCGTTAAGGGCGAGATACAAGAGAGTACATCCACTACAATGACCCTTACGGAGATTACAATGATATATTCCTGTATTCTTCAAACTATATTTTTTCCGAACGACCTAGTTCAGTGTCACAAAATTCGAAAACAAATTAAAAAAAAACCCTGAGTTTGGAGCTGGAGAAAGACTTACATTTTGTTAGATGAAAGGTAAGCTAATTTATTATAGATTTTTATACATTAGTTAAATCGTTTTATATTAGTGTGTTTACGGTTACCAGTGGTGAGTTTACCGTTACCAGTGGTGAGTTTACCGTTACCAGTGGTGTGTTTACCGTTACCAGTGGTGTGTTTACGGTTACCAGTGGTGTGTTTACCGTTACCAGTGGTGAGTTTACCGTTACCAGTGGTGAGTTTACCGTTACCAGTGGTGTGTTTACCGTTACCAGTGGTGAGTTTACCGTTACCAGTGGTGAGTTTACCGTTACCAGTGGTGTGTTTACCGTTACCAGTGGTGAGTTTACCGTTACCAGTGGTGAGTTTACCGTTACCAGTGGTGTGTTTACCGTTACCAGTGGTGTGTTTACGGTTACCAGTGGTGAGTTTACCGTTACCAGTGGTGAGTTTACCGTTACCAGTGGTGTGTTTACCGTTACCAGTGGTGAGTTTACCGTTACCAGTGGTGAGTTTACCGTTACCAGTGGTGTGTTTACCGTTACCAGTGGTGTGTTTACCGTTACCAGTGGTGAGTTTACCTTTACCAGTGGTGAGTTTACCGTTACCAGTGGTGTGTTTACCGTTACCAGTAGTGAGTTTACCGTTACCAGTGGTGAGTTTACCGTTACCAGTGGTGTGTTTACCGTTACCAGTGGTGTGTTTACCGTTACCAGTGGTGAGTTTACCGTTACCAGTGGTGAGTTTACCGTTACCAGTGGTGTGTTTACCGTTACCAGTGGTGTGTTTACCGTTACCAGTGGTGTGTTTACCGTTACCAGTGGTGAGTTTACCTTTACCAGTGGTGAGTTTACCGTTACCAGTGGTGTGTTTACCGTTACCAGTGGTGTGTTTACCGTTACCAGTGGTGAGTTTACCGTTACCAGTGGTGTGTTTACCGTTACCAGTGGTGTGTTTACCGTTACCAGTGGTGTGTTTACCGTTACCAGTGGTGTGTTTACCGTTACCAGTGGTGAGTTTACCGTTACCAGTGGTGAGTTTACCGTTACCAGTGGTGTGTTTACCGTTACCAGTGGTGTGTTTACCTTTACCAGTGGTGAGTTTACCGTTACCAGTGGTGTGTTTACCGTTACCAGTGGTGAGTTTACCGTTACCAGTGGTGTGTTTACCGTTACCAGTGGTGTGTTTTACCGTTACCGGTGGTGAGTTTACCGTTACCAGTGGTGAGTTTACCGTTACCAGTGGTGTGTTTACCGTTACCAGTGGTGTTTTTACCGTTACCAGTGGTGTGTTTACCGTTACCAGTGGTGAGTTTACCTTTACCAGTGGTGAGTTTACCGTTACCAGTGGTGTGTTTACCGTTACCAGTGGTGAGTTTACCGTTACCAGTGGTGAGTTTACCGTTACCAGTGGTGTGTTTACCGTTACCAGTGGTGAGTTTACCGTTACCAGTGGTAAGTTTACCGTTACCAAAGTTATATATATTTTCATTACATTCGAGTGCTGAAAAATATTTTAATAGCTGTCTTAAAGTTAATTAAACAATGATTAATATGCAAATATACTTATATAAATATGCAAATTAGATAGTTTTAGCTGCCAGGGAAATGTCAACAAATAAGTGATTGGAATCACCAGTTGACGGGTTGAAATTAATGTGAGTTTCAGTTTAACATTATTGGAGTTTTCTCTTTTGGAAATTTAATAAAGTTTTACAAACAAACTGAGATTATTTTTTTGGATAATGCTTTTTACTATAACATTTGTTAAATAGTGAGATTCCAATACTAAAAGAAATTGGTGTTTTTGGTTTTGTTGTAACTTATGTATTTGTTGACTGAGGAGAGATGTATACACCAAAGGGTGTATATATATACACCCTTCGACAGCTTACTATCCAAACTGTATATATCGGTGTATATATATATATATATATATATATATATATATATAATATAAATATATATATATATATATATATATATATATATATATCTATAATATATATATATATATATATATATATATATATACACTGACTTTATAGTGTCTATGTTACGCTTTACATCTATACTGTGTTGAGGACCAGAGTGAAGTGGGGGGGGTGGGGTAAGACGTGTCTCCCGGTCTTTACAACACTACAGCAGGGGACTCGTCTCACAACTAACCGTACACTTGCAACCATTGATTTTATGAGGCAAAACTAGCCGGGGCAGTGTTGTTTTTGTCCGGTCCCACACCAATCTAATTTAATTGAGGCCTGGTTTTGAGTTTTATATATATATATATATATATATATATATATATATATATATATATATATTATATATATATATATTATATATATAACGAGGTCAATGACATCATGACCTCGTTATATATTCAAGAGAAGCCTCGTCTCAGCTAGGTGCCCAGCGGAGAGAGAACCTTGCATCCTAGGGGTCCAAAACCCGGATTTCCCTGCACTTCGCCTGATGGCATTACCATATTCTCCTGGAAGGAGGGTAGACAGTTGTGTGGGACTACACATGTGTATCCACCCTGGCTGACATCTATGTACACTTCGGAGCTGATCAAGCAGGTGGGGCAGCCAACCACAGGGAAACAGCAAAATCACTCAAGTACAGGCGACTGGCAGGTCAATACCTCTTTGTTCCCATAGTGTCTGAAACGCATGGCCCTGGGGCAAGAGTGCCTTGGGATTTTTCAAGGAATTGGGTTCCAAGCTCATTGACGTCACCAGAGACCCAAGGGCTTGCAGTTTTTTGTTTCAGCGCCTCAGTGTGGCGATCCAGAGGGGAAATGCTTGCTGCGTCCTCGGTTCCTGTCCGGAAGCGGAGGAGCTTCAAGAGATACATAACCTTTAGGCATTTTTGTATCAACCAATGTATGTCTTGTAACCTTTAAATACACAATAAAGCAAAAAAAAAAAAAAGGATGGGGGTTGTAGGAGAAAGGACACAGAAACTGTATTGGAGGGGACCTAAACATTCCTCTAATGCGTTATGTGTGGTTTCCTCCGAGGCTATGGGTCCCCCTTCTTCCAGCCAGAGGTGGTACTACCTTCCCTATTAAAAAACAAAAAATAAATATATATAATATATTATATATATATATATATATATATTTAATATATTGAAACAGGAATTTCCTAAAGTACTTTCGTATTTAATAATACATCTCAGAAGGGTGTATCTTCTGATCTTGATACATTTTCACCCTTCTGAAGATGTATTATTAAATACGAAAGTACTTAAGGAAATTCCTGTTTCACTTCTTCCTCCGTGGGTTGAGCACCTAGCGAGTAATGACATAATAACACACAGAGAGTATGGTTTGCGAACAGGAAGATCCTGTGTAATAAATCTACTTAGCTTTTATGATAGAGTCACAGAGATACTACAGGAAAGAGGTGGTTGGGTTGACTGTGTCTATCTGGACCTAAAAAAGTCTTTTGATAGAGTCCCACACAAGAGGCTGTTCTGGAAACAGGAACTTTACTGGAGGGGTGAAAGGAGATTTTTGAAATGGATGAAAATTGTTCTAACAGAGAGACAGATGAGGACAGTAATGAGAGACAATGTATCCGAGTGGATCAGTGTTACTAGAGGAGTACCACAGAGTTAAGTTCTTGCACCAGTAATGTTGGTCCTGTATGCCTTCTGGTGCAAACCAGAAAGAATACAGAATTATATGTACATGTTTGCGGATGATGTTAAGATATTGGGGAAGACAGGAGACGCAGACGATTGTAATGCCCTTTAAATTGATCTAGATAAAAAAAATAGGTGCTTGGAGCTACATGTGGCAAATGGAATTCAGTCTGAATAAATGTCATGTTGTCGAATGTGGAATCGGAAAAAATATACCACACAACTTACCAATTATGTGGAATGGAATTACAGAACTCTAATAAAGAACGAGACCTCGGGGTGGTTTTGGATAGTAAGCTGTCGCCAGAGGAACACATAAAGAACATTGTGAGAGGAGCGTAAGCGTCGCTTTCCAACTTCAGACTTACTTGTAGTTATATGGATAGTGAAATACTAAAGAAACTGTTCATGACTTTTGTCTTCAGTGGAGTGGAGCCTGGGTAGGGAGGGGCCTCCTGGCCCCCCCTACCCCACGTCATTCTCCAACCTATGACCTCCCTCCCTCCTTCCACATGCCCCTCCTGCTCCCCCATCCCACGCCTTAATTGACCCCCAACCCCAGACCCTCTCAGTTATACCACCTCAGACCCTCCTAGCTTCCTCATACCGGATCCTCCCAGCCCCCCTCTCACCCCAGATCTCCCAGGTCGGCCTTCCTAGGCCCTCCCACCCCAGACATCCCTTGTCCCCCTCCCCCAGTGGAATCAACAGAAACTGAAGATGGAATGAAGAGTTAGTTTCAAGGTAATATACTTGAAACTGACTCTTCTGATGGGATTACTAGCAAGACAAGTGAACTTAGGGAAAGAGCACAAGAAGGGAACCAGGATGTAATCGGTTCGGAAACAAAACTCTCAAGAATTATACCGAATGCCGTGTTTCCCCAGGACTACACTGTAATAAGAAGGGAGAGGGAATGAAGGGGAGGAGGTGGAGTGGCCCTACTGATAAGAAAGGAATGGAGTTTCGAGATGGTTATCCTAGGCTGCGAGGGGGGTTCAGAGACTCCATTACAGACACCATGACGATAGGAGGACCAAGAATAGTAGTAGCAGTGATATATAACCCTCCACCAAAAGACATAAGACCCAGGCAAGAGTATGACAGAAACAACATGGCAGTTAACACTATAATTGCGAGAGTAGCCACTGCTGCCTGTAGAAATAGATCCCATCTGCTCATCATGGAGGACTTCAATCATATAAGGATAGACTGGAAAACAAGGAACCACATGGATGTGAGGAAACATGGAGAGCTAAACTGTTGGAACTGGCGACAAGAAACGTTGTAAGTCAGCATGTCAGAGAACCCACAAGAATGAGAGGCAACGATGAACCAGTGAGACTCGGCCTAGTCTTCACTCTGAATGACTCCGACATAAGGGAAATCGGTTTCGAAGCCCCCGTGGGAATGAGCGATCACAGTGTACTGATGTTTGAGTATCTGGTCGAAGAAGGGTTAATGTACTCAAGGATGGGCCAGAAAACAAAAGAGTGACATTTTGAAAGGAAAACTATGAGGAGATAAGAAAATTCTTAACAGATATAACTTGAGGAAACAGAGCTCAGAGGAAAGACGCCCCAAGGCATGATGGACTATATCATACAGAAGTGTGTGGAGGCAGCAGACAAGTTTGTTCCGGTCTAAAAGGAGAGAAATGGAAGGCAGATGAGAAACTCATGGTTTAAACTAGTTAGAAGAGAAAGATACCAGAGAGCCAGAAATGAATATGTCAGAGTGAGAGGAGAGGCAGAAAGACAATATGAAAATGACATAGCGAGCAAGGCTAAGATTCAGCCTAAATTGCTGCACAGCCACATCAGGAGTAAAACAACAGCAAAGGAACAGGTAATGAAACTGAGGATAGGGGGCAGACAAATTCACTACAAATGACAAGGAAGTGTGCGAGGAACTCAATAAGAAATTCCAGGAGGTCTTCACAGTAGAGCAAGGAGAAGTCCCAGAGATTGGAGGAGGAATATTTAACCAAACACCTCTAGAGGAGTTTGTGATTACCAGTGGGGAAGTAAGGAAGCATCTGCTAGAGTTGGAAAAGACAGAGGCTATAGGCCCGGATGGAATCTCACCATGGATACTGAAGGAAGGAGCAGAAGCTCTGTGCCAGCCACTCTCCAGTTAATGTAGTCGACAGCTATGTCGACCCGATATTCAAGAAGGGGGATAGACAGGAGGCACTGAACTACAGGCCAGTGTCATTAACCTGCATACCATGCAAGGTGGAGGAGAAGATTGTGCGAAAAAAACTAGTGGAACATCTGGAGTGGAAGAACTTTGTATCATAACATCAAAGTGGGTTCAGGAATGGCAGATCATGCCTCACCAGATTGGCTGAATTCTATGATCAGGCAACAAAAATCCGGCAAGAAAGAGAGGGCTGGGCGGACTGCATTTTCTTTGACTATTGGAAAGCCTTTGACACAGTACCCCATAAGAGGCTGGAAGCAAATGTAATGTAATGAAGATAGATGTAGGAGCAGGAGGCCAGGTACAGGGTATCATTTTGGAGATGAAATACTTCAAGAGTCAGAGAGAGAGAAAGACCTGGGGGTTGATATCACACCAGACCTGTCCCCCGCAGCCGATATCAAGAGGATAATATCAGCGGCATATGCTAAGTTGGCCAACATAAGAACGGCATTTAGAAACTTGTGTAAAGAATCATTCATAACTTTATATACCACATATGTCAGACAAATCCTGGAGTATGCAGCTCCAGCATGGAGTCCATATCTAGTCAAGCATAAGACTAAACTGGAGAAGGTTCAAAGGTTTGCCACCAGACTAGTACCCGAGCTGAGAGGTATGAGCTACGAGGAGAGACTACGGGAGTTAAACCTCAGTTCGCTGGAAGACAGAAGAGTTAAGGGTGACATGATCACTACATACAAGATTCTCAAAGGAATTGACAGGGTAGATAAGTACATGCTATTTAAGACGAGGGGTACGCAAACAAGGGGAAACAGGTGGAAACTGAGTACCCACATGAGCCACAGGGACATTAGAAGGAACTTTTTCAGTGTCAGAGTAGTTAACAGGTGGAATGCATTAAGTAGTGATGTGGTGGAGGCTGACTCCATACACAGTTTCAAATGTAGATATGATAGAGCCCAGTAGGCTCAGGAACCTGTACACCAGTTGATTGACAGTTGAGAGGCGGGACCAAAGAGCCAGAGCTCAACCCCCGCAAGCACAAATAGTTGAGTACAACTAGGTGAATACACGCGCGCGCGCACACGCACGCAAGTTCTATTTAACAAGGAAAAATACGAGCTATTATAGAGGCAAACTGCAGGCAAAACCTGAGTGCTTAGTGATTAACACAACCCCCTCTCCCCCCCCCCAAAAAAAAAACTCGCAAAAAGAACCAAATAAACGACTAAACAAAGAAAGAGTTGTGTGAAACGACGTATTACTGCTGCCAGACGCACGATCCACCGGCAGCCACACCGAGAGAAGATATCGTACAGCCCTAACTACTGTACCAGCCTTCTTCAACAGTACTAATACTGTACTTACTGTCTGGTCGCAAGCACCCATACGGTAGCGATGACCCACCAAATCTTCACTAACAACACTGTGGCGTTGGTCAAAAATACAGATATAACCATACCTAAGCATTCCTAGGCTTAATATAGCACATATATGTACTATATTAGACCTAAGATGGCGCTTATAGGCCTATGCTTGCCACACAGAGGTTCAGTATTTATGTTGCGGTTAAAAAGTCAATAATTCGGAGACCATGACCACGTGTTGGGACCGTCCACCACAGTGGCTCTCTCCTGTAGGACGACGGGTCCCAGCTGGGAGCACGGCATTGTAGCTGGGAGCACGTCATTGTAGCTGGGAGCACGTCATTGTAGCTGGGAGCACGTCATTGTAGCTGGGAGCACGTCATTGTAGCTGGGAGCACGTCATTGTAGCTAGGAGGACGTCATTGTAGTTAGGAGGACGTCATTGTAGCTAGGAGGACGTCATTGTAGCTAGGAGGACGTCATTGTAGTTAGGAGGACGTCATTGTAGCTAGGAGGACGTCATTGTAGCTAGGAGGACGTCATTGTAGTTAGGAGGACGTCATTGTAGCTAGATGGACGTCATTGTAGCTAGGAGAACGTCATTGTAGCTAGGAGAACGTCATTGTAGCTAGGAGGACGTCATTGTAGCTAGGAGGACGTCATTGTAGCTAGGAAGACGTCATTGTAGCTAGGAGGACGTCATTGTAGCTAGATGGACGTCATTGTAGCTAGGAGACGTCATTGTAGCTACGAGAACGTCATTGTAGCTAGGAAGACGTCATTGTAGCTAGGAGGACGTCATTGTAGCTAGGAGGACGTCATGTAGCTAGGAGGACGTCATTGTAGCTAGATGGACGTCATTGTAGCTAGGAGGACGTCATTGTAGCTAGGAGGACGCCATTGTAGCTAGGAGGACGTCATTGTAGCTAGGAGGACGTCATTGTAGCTAGGAGGACGTCATTGTAGCTAGGAGGACGTCATTGTAGCTAGGAGACGTCATTGTAGCTAGGAGGACGTCATTGTAGCTAGGAGGACGCATTGTAGCTAGGAGGACGTCATTGTAGCTAGGAGGACGTCATTGTAGCTAGGAAGACGTCATTGTAGCTAGGAGGACGTCATTGTAGCTAGGAGGACGTCATTGTAGCTAGGAGGACGTCATTGTAGCTAGGAGGACGTCATTGTAGCTAGGAAGACGTCATTGTAGCTAGGAGGACGTCATTGTAGCTAGGAGGACGTCATTGTAGCTAGGAGGACGTCATTGTAGCTAGGAGGACGTCATTGTAGCTAGGAGGACGTCATTGTAGCTAGGAGGACGTCATTGTAGCTAGGAGGACGTCATTGTAGCTAGGAGGACGTCATTGTAGCTAGGAGGACGTCATTGTAGCTAGGAGGACGTCATTGTAGCTAGGAGGACGTCATTGTAGCTAGGAGGACGTCATTGTAGCTAGGAGGACGTCATTGTAGCTAGGAGGACGTCATTGTAGCTAGGAGGACGTCATTGTAGCTAGGAGGACGTCATTGTAGCTAGGAGGACGTCATTGTAGCTAGGAGGACGTCATTGTAGCTAGGAGGACGCCATTGTAGCTAGGAGGACGTCATTGTAGCTAGGAGGACGTCATTGTAGCTAGGAGGACGTCATTGTAGCTAGGAGGACGCCATTGTAGCTAGGAGGACGTCATTGTAGCTAGGAGGACGTCATTGTAGCTAGGAGGACGCCATTGTAGCTAGAAGGACGTCATTGTAGCTAGGAGGACGTCATTGTAGCTAGGAGGACGTCATTGTAGCTAGGAGGACGTCATTGTAGCTAGGAGGACGTCATTGTAGCTAGGAGGACGTCATTGTAGCTAGGAGGACGTCATTGTAGCTAGGAGGACGTCATTGTAGCTAGGAGGACGTCATTGTAGCTAGGAGGACGTCATTGTAGCTAGGAGGACGTCATTGTAGCTAGGAGGACGTCATTGTAGCTAGGAGGACGTCATTGTAGCTAGGAGGACGTCATTGTAGCTAGGAGGACGTCATTGTAGCTAGGAGGACGTCATTGTAGCTAGGAGGACGTCATTGTAGCTAGGAGGACGTCATTGTAGCTAGGAGGACGTCATTGTAGCTAGGAGGACGTCATTGTAGCTAGGAGGACGTCATTGTAGCTAGGAGGACGTCATTGTAGCTAGGAGGACGTCATTGTAGCTAGGAGGACGTCATTGTAGCTAGGAGGACGTCATTGTAGCTAGGAGGACGTCATTGTGCTAGGAGGACGTCATTGTAGCTAGGAGGACGTCATTGTAGCTAGGAGGACGTCATTGTGCTAGGAGGACGTCATTGTAGCTAGGAGAACGTCATTGTAGCTAGGAGGACGTCATTGTAGCTAGGAGGACGTCATTGTGCTAGGAGGACGTCATTGTAGCTAGGAGGACGTCAATGTAGCTAGGAGGACGTCATTGAAGCTAGGAAGACGTCATTGAAGCTAGGAGGACGTCATTGTAGCTAGGAGGACGCCATTGTAGCTAGGAGGACGTCATTGTAGCTAGATGGACGTCATTGTAGCTAGGAGGACGTCATTGTAGCTAGGAGGACGTCATTGTAGCTAAGAGGACGTCAATGTAGCTAGGAGGACGTCATTGTAGCTAGGAAGACGTCATTGTAGCTAGGAGGACGCCATTGTAGCTAGGAAGACGTCATTGTAGCTAGGAGGACGTAATTGTAGCTAGGAAGACGACATTGTAGCTAGGAGGACGTCATTGTAGCTAGGACGACGTCATTGTAGCTAGGAGGACGCCATTGTAGCTAGGAAGACGTCATTGTAGCTTGGAGGACGTCATTGAAGCAAGGAGGACGCCATTGTAGCTAGGAGGACGTCATTGTAGCTAGATGGACGTCATTGTAGCTAGGAGGACGTCATTGTAGCTAGATGGACGTCATTGTAGCTAGGAGGACGTCAATGAAGCTAGGAGGACGTCATTGTAGCTAGGAAGACGTCATTGTAGCTAGGAGTACGCCATTGTAGCTAGGAAGACGTCATTGTAGCTAGGAGTACGTCATTGTAGCTAGGAAGACGTCATTGTAGCTAGGAGGACGTCATAGTAGCTAAGAGGACGTCATTGTAGCTAGGAGGACGCCATTGTAGCTAGGAAGACGTCATTGTAGCTAGGAGGACGTCATTGTAGCTAGGAAGACGTCATTGTAGCTAGGAGGACGTCATTGTAGCTAGGAGAACGTCATTGTAGCTAGGAGTACGCCATTGTAGCTAGGAAGACGTCATTGTAGCTAGGAGGACGTCATTGTAGCTAGGAAGACGTCATTGTAGCTAGGAGGACGTCATTGTAGCTAGGAGTACGCCATTGTAGCTAGGAAGACGTCATTGTAGCTAGGAGGACGTCATTGTAGCTAGGAAGACGTCATTGTAGCTAGGAGGACGTCATTGTAGCTAGGAGGACGCCATTGTAGCTAGGAAGACGTCATTGTAGCTAGGAGGACGCCATTGTAGCAAGGAGGACGTCATTGTTGCTAGGAAGACGTCATTGTAGCTAGGAGGACGTCATTGTAGCTAGGAGGGCGTCATTGTAGCTAGGAAGACGTCATTGTAGCTAGGAGGACGTCATTGTAGCTAGGAGGACGCCATTGTAGCTAGGAGGACGTCATTGTAGCTAGGAGGACGTCATTGTAGCTAGGAGGACGCCATTGTAGCTAGGAAGACGTCATTGTAGCTAGGAGGACGTCATTGTAGCTAGGAGGGCGTCATTGTAGCTAGGAAGACGTCATTGTAGCTAGGAGGACGTCATTGTAGCTAGGAGGACGCCATTGTAGCTAGGAGGACGTCATTGTAGCTAGGAGGACGTCATTGTAGCTAGGAGGACGCCATTGTAGCTAGGAGGACGTCATTGTAGCTAGGAGGACGCCATTGTAGCTAGGAGGACGCCATTGTAGCTAGGAGGACGTCATTGTAGCTAGGAGGACGCCATTGTAGCTAGGAGGACGTCATTGTAGCTAGGAGGACGTCATTGTAGCTAGGTGGACGTCATTGTAGCTAGGAGGACGTCATTGTAGCTAGGAAGACGTCATTGTAGCTAGGAGGACGTCATTGTAGCTAGGAGGACGTCATTGTAGCTAGGAAGACGTCATTGTAGCTAGGAGGACGTCATTGTAGCTAGGAGGACGCCATTGTAGCTAGGAGGACGTCATTGTAGCTAGGAGGACGTCATTGTAGCTAGGAGGACGTCATTGTAGCTAGGAGGACGTCATTGTAGCTAGGAGGACGTCATTGTAGCTAGGAGGACGTCATTGTAGCTAGGAAGACGTCATTGTAGCTAGGAGGACGTCATTGTAGCTAGGAGGACGCCATTGTAGCTAGGAGGACGTCATTGTAGCTAGGAGGACGTCATTGTAGCTAGGAGGACGTTATTGTAGCTAGGAGGACGTCATTGTAGCTAGGAAGACGTCATTGTAGCTAGGAGGACGTCATTGTAGCTAGGAGGACGTCATTGTAGCTAGGAGGACGTCATTGTAGCTAGGAGGACGTCATTGTAGCTAGGAGGACGTCATTGTAGCTAGGAGGACGTCATTGTAGCTAGGAGGACGTCATTGTAGCTAGGAGGACGTCATTGTAGCTAGGAGGACGTCATTGTAGCTAGGAAGACGTCATTGTAGCTAGGAGGACGTCATTGTAGCTAGGAGGACGTCATTGTAGCTAGGAGGACGCATTGTAGCTAGGAGGACGCCATTGTAGCTAGGAGGACGTCATTGTAGCTAGGAGGACGCCATTGTAGCTAGGAGGACGCCATTGTAGCTAGGAGGACGTCATTGTAGCTAGGAGGACGCCATTGTAGCTAGGAGGACGCATTGTAGCTAGGAGGACGTCATTGTAGCTAGGAGGACGCCATTGTAGCTAGGAGGACGCCATTGTAGCTAGGAGGACGTCATTGTAGCTAGGAGGACGCCATTGTAGCTAGGAGGACGCCATTGTAGCTAGGAGGACGCCATTGTAGCTAGGAGGACGTCATTGTAGCTAGGAGGACGCCATTGTAGCTAGGAGGACGCCATTGTAGCTAGGAAGAGCTGAGCCAACTCCTTCTTCCTTCCCATTCCAAGAGGAGGGAAATGGAAGAGGAGAGGAAGGGAGATGGAAAGAGAGAGAGGAAGGGAGATGGAAGAGGGAGACGGAAGGGGAGAGGAAAGAGGGAAGAGGAAGGGAGATGGGGAGATGGAAGAGGGAGAGGAAGGGAGAGGAAAAGAGAGAGGAAGGGAGAGTGATCAACACGGGGACAACAGGACACAACCAAAGATAAAGAAAAGGTCTGAAACAGGTCTGAAACCGGTCTAAAAATGTCTAAAAAGGTCTAGAACAGGTCTGAAACCAGTCTAAAACTTGTCTGAAATATGTCTGAAACAGGTCTGAAAAGGCTTGAGACAGGTCTGAAAAGCTGTGAAACAGGTCTGAAACAGGTCTGAAAGGTCTGAAACATGTCTTAAACAAGTATGAAACAGGTCTGAAAGAATTGAAACAGGTCTGTAAAGGTCTTAAACATGTCTGAACATGTCTGAAAAGGATTGAAACAGGTCTTAAAACAGGTCTGATAAAGGATTTGAAAAGGATTGAAACAGGTCTGAAAAGGTTCTGAAAAGGATTGAAACATGTCTGAAACAGTCTGAAACAATTATGAAACAGTTCTGAAACAGGTCTGAAACAATTATGAAACATGTCTGAAACAATTATGAAACAGTTCTGAAACAGGTCTGAAACAATTATGAAACA
>WNGS01165136.1:46292-57737 GCA_020271785.1 Procambarus virginalis | reverse complement strand
GTGAAATAACGAAGGGAACTTCTGAAACAGGTCTGAACAATCATGAAAATCTGACAGTTGAAACAGGTCTGAAACAGGTCTGAAACATGTATGAAACATAACTAACTGGTAGGGTGGTAGAGGGTGTGGTAGAGGGTGTGGAGGGGTAGGGGTATAGGGTGTGGTCGGGTGGTGTAGGGTGTGGTAGAGGGTGTGGGTAGGGTGGAGAGGGTGTGGTAGGATGTAGAGTGGGTAGAGTTGTGGTAGGAGAGGTGTGTGGTAGTGGTGAGGGTATGGAGGAGTGGTAGGGTGTGGTAAAAGGGTGGTATAGGGGTGTAGGGGGGTAGAGGTTAGGTGGTAGCGGTGTGCCTGTGTGTAGGGTGGTAGAGGGTGTGGTCGGATGGTAGGGCGTGTGTGGTACGAGGGTGGGTTGGGTGGTCGACGGACTGTGCGTAGTGGTGGTGGGGTGTGGTACGGGGTGTGGTACGGGTGTGAGATGGTGTGGTAGAGGGTGTGGTACGGGTGGTATCGACGGGTGTGGGTAGGGTTGTCGACGGGTGTGGTGGACGGTGGTACGGGGTGGGTGGTTGTGCTGGGTGATGGGTGTGGTGTTGTGGGGTGGGTCTTCGCTGGCGTTTCGTAGTTTGCGTCTTTTTCTGTTTTTGTGGACGGTTGCTCTGTTGTTGTGACTTTGTGTGCGGGTGTGGTCGAGGTGTCCGGGTTGGGGGGTGGTGCGGTAGTAGTGGGAGTGGTAGCGGGTGTGGTAGGTGGTACGACGTGTGTGGTAGGCCTGTAGACGGTGTGTGCGCTAGGATGGTAGAGGGTGGTGGTAGGTGTGGTAGAGGGGTGGTAGGGTGGTAGAGGGTGTTGGTAGGGGGTGACGGTGTGTAGTGGTAGAAGTGTGGTAGAGGGGTGTAGTGGTAGAGGGGTGGTAGGGGTGAGTGTGGGGTGGTAGAGGGTGGTGGTAAGGTGTGGTAGAGGGTGTGGTAGGTGGTAGAGGGTGTGGGTAGGCTGGTAGAGGTGTGGTAGGGGTAAAGTGGTGGTGGTAGAGGGTGTGGTAGGGTGGTAGAGTGGGTGGGTGGTATGTGGTAGGGTGGTAGAGGGTGTGGTAGGATTGGTAGAGTGTGTGGTAGGATGGTAAGGGTGTGGTTAGGATGGTTAGAGGGTGTGGTAGTGATGGTAGAGGGGTGTTATGTGGTAGGAGTGGTGTGGTAGAGTGGTAGGGGTGGTAGTTGTGGTAGACGGGGTGTGGTGGTAGAGGGTGTGTAGTTAGATGGATGTGGTAGGTGGTAGAGGGTGTGGTAGGCGTGTAGCGGGTGTGTGGTAGCGGGTGTGGTGGTGGTTAGAGGGTGTGTCGGGTGGTAGACGGGGTAGTAGGGTTTGGGTTAGGGGGTGGTAGGTGAGAGGTGTGGTAGGCTGGTTAGGTGTGGTAGTGATGGTGAGCGGTGTGGTCGTGTGTAGACGGGGGGTAGATGGTACGGGGTGTGAGGTGGTAGAGTGGTAGGGTGTGGTAGGATGGTAGAGGTGTGGTAGGGTGGTAGACGGTGTGGTAGGGTGGTAAGGTGTGGTAGGGTGGTGATGGGTGTGGTAGGGTGGTAAGGGTGTGGTAGGGTGGTTGAGGGTGTGGTAGGGTGGTAAGGGTGTGGTAGGATGTAGAGGGTTGGTAGGTGGTAGAGGGTGTGGGTAGATGGTAGAGGGTGTGGTAGGGTGGTAGAGGGTTACAAGTAGGATGGTAGAGGACAACTTGCTGGTGTTGCAACAGTGGTAGCAGGGTGTGGTAAGGATGGTAGAGGGTGTGGTAGGGTGTAGAGGGTTTGGTAGGATGGTAGAGGGTGTGGTAGGTGGTAGAGGTGTGTGGTAGGTGGTAGAGGGTGTGGTAGGGTGGTATAGTGGTTGTGTGTAGTGGTGGTAGGGTGTGTGTAGGGTGGTAGAGGGTGTGGTGAAGGGTGGTCAGAGGGTGTGTATGGTGTTAGAGGGTGTGGTAGGGTGGTAGAGGGTGTGGTAGGGTGTCACTCTAGACTACCACTTGTCAGGATCACTCTCATTACCGCGCCTTCGTATCCCCTGCCCTGTCTATGGCACCCGCTTCCTCCGCACCACCCGCCAACAACCACCACAACTGCCGCTTGAAGACTACCAAACAAGCTGTAGTTTAATCCCAACCACCCCATGCGTGTCACCAGGCTGAAGATAAGGAACTGAACGGCTGTTTCATGGAAGTTACGAGACCGAAGTCGATAGCCAGAGGGTCCGGACGAGTCCTTTGTTTGGTCTATCTATTGAACCATCTGTTCCGGCCAGTGTTTGTACACACCGCGCGCGCGCTTGTCCGAAATCGTGTTCGAGAGACTTTCTTTTTTTTTGAGGGGTGGAGGGGTGAACCGGGGGGAGGGGGGGGGGTGGGGGGAGATATGGAGGGGGTGGTGAGGGGGTTCTTTAGTTAGATGTATGGAACGAAGGTGATTGGGCACAAGGTAAGATGATTGTTGCCGCCGGTAGCGCAAAAAACATTACAGAGGGCACAAATGGTCATTATCAGACCTCATCTTAGATTATTACATTAACAATTACATCTATCCTTCACACCTTATAGTTACAATATCAGCTATAATAGTTTGACCAATGGGGACATTACAGACTCATAGTGGAGCTTCTGTTTATTATTAATCTTCACAATACACTACTTGTTTCTTAATCTCATATGTCGTTCATCTACTGGAAGCGAAATGTGGATACAGTGCAAGAATTTCAGGTAATTTATCCATGGTAATAAGACAGGTTGCCATATCATACAGAGTGAGCTTAGATTATCTCTAAATGGCTCAATTTACTACAATCCAAGATATAGTGTTCGAGTGTGTGTCCCAGTCTTTGTCTACACACTTTACACTTTACTTCATCTAGATCCCTTATACAAGCCGAACTGCCAGAGATACTTGTAGCAAGTCTTATACGAGCTGTGACAACATCTGTTAGTCTACTGACTTTGTACTTGTCCAAATTCATCCAGGAGTTCTCGTCTAATGACACTTTTAAGGGACCTATTCGATAACTCAAGATTCCGTTCAATACTTTGTGCAGCCTTAGCAAGGGCGACAACTTTGTCATGTTCCTGCAGGCCAATGTGAGAAGGAATCCACAACATTTTATATTTACCCTCTTGCTAAGTATCTTATATATCTACGTCTAGCTTCAAAGACAAGAACGTTATTACTTGATTGCAAACTGTTTATTGCTCGTACTGAGGAAAGGGAGTCGGAAATAATTAAGCTGTCTACTTCAGAGTTGTCAATTATTTGTACCAAATGCATGATAGTCTATCAGAGACCTTCTATATGCTAAATACATCATTTTTTCTATTCTAATATTAACACGGTACTTAAGGCTGTACCCCACTACAGTTCTGAGAGACTTGAGTCTGTCTCTACATTGTTGATGTAAGTTATTGACTGCAGTTGAGGTACAAGAAACAGAGACACCAAGGTATTTAAAAGAAGACACAAAGTCTATTGGTATGTTATCTAGCTTAAGTTTTCGTAGTCTACTTTTGTGGTTGCCAATTTGTCGGTTAAATACCTTAGTTTTAGCAGCGTTGATTACAAGACCAAGGCTCTCACAGGCTGTATGTATACAATTTTAGACTGTTTGCATTTCGCGGTGGGTTTTAGTATGTACAGAGAGTCATCTGCATAGCTGATAGTAATGTTTGCCGGACTAGTTAGGATGAATTTTAGTAAGGCATTAATTAGAACATTAAACAAGGTAGGACTGAGTACTCATCCTTGTGGGGTGCCTAGTTGCATTTAGTTTCACTCTTGTAGCTTTGGAACAGTGCAGAGGACTTCCGGTTGGTGAGATAGCCCCGTATTCATTGTAATAATTGTCCACTTATATCCATTCTTGCTAATTATACATAATCACTTTCTATTAGTAATATCTAAGGCATTTTTTAAATCAAGAAATGTTGTGTACTTGCGCCTTCTATCTCCATGAACAGTGAGAAAGGTTGTGATACAGTTGTGTACACTTTAGCATGTGTGAAACCATTGATATCAGGTGACATGTGCTCTTTAACTCTATACAATAATCTATTAAGCACCATTCTCTCAAAGGGTTTGCACATGCAATTGGTCAGTGAGATGGGACGGAAAGCATCAGGTTGGCCAGGCTTTGGTACAGGTACCGTAAGACTGGTGGTCCATGATACTGGCAACTGCCCAGTGACATAACTATCATTAAACCATTCTAATAATGGGTTACCGGATACACGATGTAGGAGTCTTAGAATATCATAGGTGATACCGTCCTCACCAGGAGCAGTTCTACTGCCCCTGGAGAGGGCTGCATCCAATTCATAATCTGTGTATGGAAAATCACATTCATCATGTTGCTTGCTCAACATGAAATTTATGAGACCATTTCTGTCTGTGGACCTCGCCTGCAATTTCTCCCTAGTGCTAGCTGATAACATGCCAAAGCTGGAAACCTGAGCTTATTTTGTAATTAACTGATTGGCTTTCTGTAGCAGGTTTGGGTGTGAAACTGTCTATTATTTTTGCCAATAATTTTGTTTACGTCTTTCCAGGCTTTGCCCAGGGGAGTATGCAGGTTAAGTCCACTAACAAAACCCTCCCATTCATATTGTCTCAGTTCAGTCATTCTCTCCCTCGCCGCTGCAAGCGCTGCCTGAAACTGTTTTAACATTGAGGAGTTCTAAGGCTCTTCTTATATGCTTTACCTGTCTGCCTAGCAATGATTTAAGTTCTTTCAGTTTAGCATCATCATAGTACTGGTTGTGTCTGACCAGTTTACCAGTACTTCTTTTGGTTTGGTGCGACTCACAATTTTTGATGGCCTCATAGGTTTTATTTACGAGGTTATCATAAAACTGTTGTACATTCTCAGGCTCATAATTGTTATACCAATGTTCTATGCGGTCTATAAAGAATTTTTCTTGCTCTTTCCTTACTGTTAGCCTGCGTCTACCCACCTTAGTGCCAGGTAGGTCAACATTAGCCACGTGTATGTTAGCTGTTATGGCTAAATGGTCAGACATTAAGTCATCCATAATATCAGTCTCATGAGATGTGTATGACAGGTTAAAGCCAATGAACCTATCTAGAATACCTCCATATATTTGCGTTGGTTGATTCTTACTGATAATTTGAACATCATCATATGCATCGATAAGTGCCAACAATCTTCTCCCGTTGGTGTTTGTGAGTTGATCCCTTAATTGTTTGTGTTTAGCACTTAATCCCAATTAAGATTGTAGTGTCATTATGTGCAAAATTAGGTAGGTCAGTATACTGGAGGAGGCCAGTAGGTGTATAGACATTCAAAACATTAAGGTAGAGTTACCAACGTGTACCCGGATACCAAGATACTGAAACCTCTCTCGTTGTTGGGCGGGAAGTGGCTCGTTTGGCAGGGATTTTTTAACATACATGAGACACGTATTTTTGATCTGGGATTATAACATTGATAACTAGGCAAATTCTGTGGGGTTTTACCTGCGGGAGTTAGGGTTTCTTGGAGGCAGACAATATCTACGTCTTCACATTAGACCTCAGGAAGACTTAAGTTTCAGTGTCAGAGTAGTTAACAAATGGAATGCATTAGGCAGTGCATGGTGGTGGAGGCTGACTCCATACACAGTTTCAAGTGTAGATATGATAGAGCCCAGTAGGCTCAGGAACCTGTACACCAGGTTCCTGTCAATCAACACCAGGTTGATTGACAGTTGAGAGGCGGGACCAAAGAGCCAGAGCTCAACCCCCGCAAGCACAAATAGTTGAGTACAACTAGGTGAATACACGCGCGCGCGCACACGCACGCAAGTTCTATTTAACAAGGAAAAATACGAGCTATTATAGAGGCAAACTGCAGGCAAAACCTGAGTGCTTAGTGATTAACACAACCCCCTCTCCCCCCACCCCAAAAAAAAAACTCGCAAAAAGAACCAAATAAACGACTAAACAAAGAAAGAGTTGTGTGAAACGACGTATTACTGCTGCCAGACGCACGATCCACCGGCAGCCACACCGAGAGAAGATATCGTACAGCCCTAACTACTGTACCAGCTTCTTCAACAGTACTAATACTGTACTTACTGTCTGGTCGCAAGCACCCATACGGTAGCGATGACCACCAAATCTTCACTAACAACACTGTGGCGTTGGTCAAAAATACAGATATAACCATACCTAAGCATTCCTAGGCTTAATATAGCACATATATGTACTATATTAGACCTAAGATGGCGCTTATAGGCCTATGCTTGCCACACAGAGGTTCAGTATTTATGTTGCGGTTAAAAAGTCAATAATTCGGAGACCATGACCACGTGTTGGGACCGTCCACCACAGTGGCTCTCTCCTGTAGGACGACGGGTCCAGCTGGGAGCACGGCATTGTAGCTAGGAGCACGTCATTGTAGCTAGGAGGACGTCATTGTAGCTAGGAGGACGTCATTGTAGCTAGATGGACGTCATTGTAGCTAGGAGAACGTCATTGTAGCTAGGAGAACGTCATTGTAGCTAGGAGGACGTCATTGTAGCTGGGAGGACGTCATTGTAGCTAGGAGAACGTCATTGTAGCTAGGAGAACGTCATTGTAGCTAGGAGCACGTCATTGTAGCTGGGGGCACGTCATTGTAGCTAGGAGGACGTCATTGTAGCTAGGAGGACGTCATTGTAGCTAGGAGGACGTCATTGTAGCTAGGAGGACGTCATTGTAGCTAGGAGGACGTCATTGTAGCTAGGAGGACGTCATTGTAGCTAGGAGGACGTCATTGTAGCTAGGAGGACGTCATTGTAGCTAGGAGGACGTCATTGTAGCTAGGAGGACGTCATTGTAGCTAGATGGACGTCATTGTAGCTAGGAGAACGTCATTGTAGCTAGGAGAACGTCATTGTAGCTAGGAGGACGTCATTGTAGCTAGGAGGACGCCATTGTAGCTAGGAGGACGTCATTGTAGCTAGGAGGACGTCATTGTAGCTAGGAGGACGTCATTGTAGCTAGGAGGACGCCATTGTAGCTAGGAGGACGTCATTGTAGCTAGGAGGACGCATTGTAGCTAGGAGGACGTCATTGTAGCTAGGAGGACGTCATTGTAGCTAGGAGGACGTCATTGTAGCTAGGAGGACGTCATTGTAGCTAGGAGGACGTCATTGTAGCTAGGAGGACGTCATTGTAGCTAGGAGGACGTCAATGTAGCTAGGAGGACGTCATTGTAGCTAGGAGAACGTCATTGTAGCTAGGAGGACGTCATTGTAGCTAGGAGACGTCATTGTAGCTAGGAGGACGTCATTGTAGCTAGGAGGACGTCATTGTAGCTAGGAGGACGTCATTGTAGCTAGGAGAACGTCATTGTAGCTAGGAGGACGTCATTATGCTAGGAGGACGTCATTGTAGCTAGGAGGACGTCATTGTAGCTAGGAGGACGTCATTGTAGCTAGGAGGACGTCATTGTAGCTAGGAGGACGTCATTGTAGCTAGGAGGACGTCATTGTAGCTAGGAGGACGTCATTGTAGCTAGGAGGACGTCATTGTAGCTAGGAGGACGTCATTGTAGCTAGGAGGACGTCATTGTAGCTAGGAGGACGTCATTGTAGCTAGGAGGACGTCATTGTAGCTAGGAGGACGTCATTGTAGCTAGGAGGACGTCATTGTAGCTAGGAGGACGTCATGTAGCTAGGAGGACGTCATTGTAGCTAGGAGGACGTCATTGTAGCTAGGAGGACGTCATTGTAGCTAGGAGGACGTCATTGTAGCTAGGAAGACGTCATTGTAGCTAGGAGGACGTCATTGTAGCTAGGAGGACGTCATTGTAGCTAGGAGGACGTCATTGTAGCTAGGAAGGACGTCATTGTAGCTAGGAGGACGTCATTGTAGCTAGGAGGACGTCATTGTAGCTAGGAGGACGTCATTGTAGCTAGGAGGACGTCATTGTAGCTAGGAGGACGTCATTGTAGCTAGGAGGACGTCATTGTAGCTAGGAGGACGTCATTGTAGCTAGGAGGACGTCATTGTAGCTAGGAGGACGTCATTGTAGCTAGGAGGACGTCATTGTAGCTAGAAGGACGTCATTGTAGCTAGGAGGACGTCATTGTAGCTAGGAGACGTCATTGTAGCTAGGAGGACGTCATTGTAGCTAGGAGGACGTCATTGTAGCTAGGAGGACGTCATTGTAGCTAGGAGGACGTCATTGTAGCTAGGAGGACGTCATTGTAGCTAGGAGGACGTCATTGTAGCTAGGAAGACGTCATTGTAGCTAGGAGGACGTCATTGTAGCTAGGAGGACGTCATTGTAGCTAGGAGGACGTCATTGTAGCTAGGAGGACGTCATTGTAGCTAGGAGGACGTCATTGTAGCTAGGAGGACGTCATTGTAGCTAGGAGGACGTCATTGTAGCTAGGAGGACGTCATTGTAGCTAGGAGGACGTCATTGTAGCTAGGAGGACGTCATTGTAGCTAGGAGGACGTCATTGTAGCTAGGAGGACGTCATTGTAGCTAGGAGGACGTCATTGTAGCTAGGAGACGTCATTGTAGCTAGGAGGACGTCATTGTAGCTAGGAGGACGTCATTGTAGCTAGGAGGACGTCATTGTAGCTAGGAGAACGTCATTGTAGCTAGGAGGACGTCATTGTAGCTAGGAGGACGTCATTGTAGCTAGGAGGACGTCATTGTAGCTAGGAGGACGTCATTGTAGCTAGGAGGACGTCATTGTAGCTAGGAGGACGTCATTGTAGCTAGGAGGACGTCATTGTAGCTAGGAGGACGTCATTGTAGCTAGGAGGACGTCATTGTAGCTAGGAGGACGTCATTGTAGCTAGGAGGACGTCATTGTAGCTAGGAGGACGTCATTGTAGCTAGGAGGACGTCATTGTAGCTAGGAGGACGTCATTGTAGCTAGGAGGACGTCATTGTAGCTAGGAGGACGTCATTGTAGCTAGGAAGACGTCATTGTAGCTAGGAGGACGTCATTGTAGCTAGGAAGACGTCATTGTAGCTAGGAGGACGTCATTGTAGCTAGGAAGACGTCATTGTAGCTAGGAGGACGTCATTGTAGCTAGGAGGACGTCATTGTAGCTAGGAGGACGTCATTGTAGCTAGGAGGACGTCATTGTAGCTAGGAGGACGTCATTGTAGCTAGGAGGACGTCATTGTAGCTAGGAGGACGTCATTGTAGCTAGGAGGACGCCATTGTAGCTAGGAGACGTCATTGTAGCTAGGAGGACGTCATTGTAGCTAGGAGGACGTCATTGTAGCTAGGAGGACGTCATTGTAGCTAGGAGGACGTCATTGTAGCTAGGAAGACGTCATTGTAGCTAGGAGGACGTCATTGTAGCTAGGAGGACGTCATTGTAGCTAGGAGGACGTCATTGTAGCTAGGAGGACGTCATTGTAGCTAGGAGGACGTCATTGTAGCTAGGAGGACGCCATTGTAGCTAGGAGGACGTCATTGTAGCTAGGAGGACGTCATTGTAGCTAGGAGGACGTCATTGTAGCTAGAAGGACGTCATTGTAGCTAGGAGGACGTCATTGTAGCTAGGAGGACGTCATTGTAGCTAGGAGGACGTCATTGTAGCTAGGAGGACGTCATTGTAGCTAGGAGGACGTCATTGTAGCTAGGAGGACGTCATTGTAGCTAGGAGGACGTCATTGTAGCTAGGAGGACGTCATTGTAGCTAGGAGGACGTCATTGTAGCTAGGAGGACGTCATTGTAGCTAGGAGGACGTCATTGTAGCTAGGAGGACGTCATTGTAGCTAGGAGGACGTCATTGTAGCTAGGAGGACGTCATTGTAGCTAGGAGGACGTCATTGTAGCTAGGAGGACGTCATTGTAGCTAGGAGGACGTCATTGTAGCTAGGAGGACGTCATTGTAGCTAGGAGGACGTCATTGTAGCTAGGAGGACGTCATTGTAGCTAGGAGGACGTCAATGTAGCTAGGAGGACGTCATTGTAGCTAGGAGGACGTCATTGTAGCTAGGAGGACGTCATTGTAGCTAGGAGGACGTCATTGTAGCTAGGAGGACGTCATTGTAGCTAGGAGGACGTCATTGTAGCTAGGAGGACGTCATTGTAGCTAGGAGGACGTCATTGTAGCTAGGAGGACGTCATTGTAGCTAGGAGGACGTCATTGTAGCTAGGAGGACGTCAATGTAGCTAGGAGGACGTCAATGTAGCTAGGAGGACGTCATTGTAGCTAGGAGAACGTCATTGTAGCTAGGAGGACGTCATTGTGCTAGGAGAACGTCATTGTAGCTAGGAGGACGTCATTGTAGCTAGGAGGACGTCATTGTAGCTAGGAGGACGTCATTGTAGCTAGGAGAACGTCATTGTAGCTAGGAGGACGTCATTATGCTAGGAGGACGTCATTGTAGCTAGGAAGACGTCATTGTAGCTAGGAGGACGTCATTGTAGCTAGGAGGACGTCATTGTAGCTAGGAGGACGTCATTGTAGCTAGGAGAACGTCATTGTAGCTAGGAGGACGTCATTGTAGCTAGGAGGACGTCATTGTAGCTAGGAGGACGTCATTGTAGCTAGGAGGACGTCATTGTAGCTAGGAGGACGTCATTGTAGCTAGGAGGACGTCATTGTGCTAGGAGGACGTCATTGTAGCTAGGAGGACGTCATTGTAGCTAGGAGGACGTCATTGTAGCTAGGAGGACGTCAATTGTAGCTAGGAGGACGTCATTGTAGCTAGGAAGACGTCATTGTAGCTAGGAGGACGCCATTGTAGCTAGGAAGACGTCATTGTAGCTAGGAGGCGTCATTGTAGCTAGGAAGACGTCATTGTAGCTAGGAGGACGCCATTGTAGCTAGGAGAACGTCATTGTAGCTAGGAAGACGTCATTGTAGCTAGGAGGACGTCATTGTAGCTAGGAGGACGTCATTGTAGCTAGGAGGACGTCATTGTAGCTAGGAGGACGTCATTGTAGCTAGGAGGACGCCATTGTAGCTAGGAGAACGTCATTGTAGCTAGGAAGACGTCATTGTAGCTAGGAGGACGTCATTGTAGCTAGGAGGACGTCATTGTAGCTAGGAGGACGTCATTTTAGCTAGGAAGACGTCATTGTAGCTAGGAGGACGTCATTGTAGCTAGGAGGACGTCATTGTAGCTAGGAGGACGTCATTGTAGCTAGGAGGACGTCATTATAGCTAGGAGGACGTTATTGTAGCTAGGAGGACGCCATTGTAGCTAGGAGGACGTCATTGTAGCTAGGAGGACGTCATTGTAGCTAGGAGGACGTCATTGTAGCTAGGAGGACGCCATTGTAGCTAGGAGAACGTCATTGTAGCTAGGAAGACGTCATTGTAGCTAGGAGGACGTCATTGTAGCTAGGAGACGTCATTGTAGCTAGGAGGACGTATTTTAGCTAGGAAGACGTCATTGTAGCTAGGAGGTCGTCATTGTAGCTAGGAGGACGTCATTGTAGCTAGGAGGACGTCATTGTA
>WNGS01165135.1:54394-72924 GCA_020271785.1 Procambarus virginalis | reverse complement strand
TCAGTGGGATTAGAAGGGATTAGATGACCCGTCAGTGTAGATTGATCTAGTTATCTCCAGCTTCTGTATAAATTTCCTCGAGATACTTGTGCCTCATTTCTTGTGGTACATGTTGGATTTTTTCATTGCCATTTCATTGATGATGATCTTGCATGAGTCATCCTCCCAGGGAGGTAACCTCTCTACAGGCAGGAGCTCACGGGCTTGCTCAAGCAGGTGAAGCTCTTCGAGGTAGCAGACTGATCTGTGATGCCATTTTTTGCTTCTCCTGTTTCCCCTGAAAGTAGCACAGAGCTCAGTTTTTTCTTAGCAATATCATTGTAATGGGGATCTCTGGCTATTCTGATTGCAAGCTTAGCATTAGCTCCTGAATCTGCTTTTAACACTGGGAAGGGACAACTCCTCTCGTAGATTAGACGTTTTGGCAGTTCTTGAAACTCCAAGAATGATTGTCATGGCTTCATTTGAATGCTTTCAAGCCTTTTCATATCGCTTTGGGAGTAGGTGCACAGAAACTGGTGCGGCATAGTCTATGACGGAGCGCACATAGGCTGTGTACATCATTTTAAGCACGGCAATAGAGGCTCCATGTCCATTCCAGGTCATAGCTTTCAGTGCCCTGAGTCGACTTTTGTATGTTCCTATGAGTTGATTGAGCTCCTCTTTCTTTCCCTTGTTAGAGCCGACAGTGACGCCAAGGTATCGATTGTGGTCAACCCCTCAAGTGTTACACCATTAATTTGCAGTTCTTCATTTGCTCTCCGCTTGTGACGGGAGTATGCCTTCGTCTTGTTTGTGGAGAGAGTGAAACCGAGCTCAATACATTTCCTTCCAAGGAGTTCAATGGACTGTTCAATTTTTTCCCAAGGTGGGAGCTTGTATTAGGACATCATCTGCATATCCCACTTGTTGTGTTCCTTCCGGAAAATCAATATTTGCAATGGCGTTCATAAGTACATTGAATAGTGTAGGGCTTAAGACTCCGCCTTGGGGGTCCCGAGTTCCATATTCATTGTTCTGGAAACTGCTCCATTGAAGCAAACCTTGGCTTTCCTTCCTGTGAGGTAGTCTTCAACCCATTTCATGAGTCTCCCCTTGACACCCATGCATGCAAGCTCGTCTAGGATCGCAATCCCCTGTGCTTTGTCGAAGGCTCCTTTGATGTCAACAAATACAGAGTACCTAGCCATGTCATTAGCCAAGTAATTAACTATACAATTTGCTGTGGTCCGTCCTTTAACAAATCCATTGACCCCCTCCCCTAACCTGCCTATTTTATGCAACAGTCGGTTTAGGATGATCCTTTCAAGCATCTTGCAAGTGCATGACACGAGACTGATAGTTCTGTAATTACCAGGGTCATTAGGCTTCGGTATGGGAACAATTATTACGTGTTTCCACTGTGTGGGCAACACTCCACTTAGGAATGACATGTTAAACAGGTGGAGTAGTGGATTCCCAGACACTTCACACAGTGCATTGAGTATGTCGTAGGTGACGCCATCTTCACCAGGTGCTGTACTTTCACCTTTTTTTTTTTATTATTATTTTCTACCACAGACGTGGCCACACATTTACAATGCTAACCAGCATATATACATTTCTTCTGTCCTCCATGGACAGGGTTAGAGATGTGTTAAACATATATTTCAAGGGTTTATTGAACAATCAACCACTGAAGGTGAGTCGGTGCTTTTAAAATGCTAAGCTAACCTATAACCTGAGCTTGTAAAAGCACCTTAATCACCTTCAGTGATTAAGTGCTTAATTGCACACTAGTTTCTTTATCAGCTATCTCACCCTGTCAGAGTAAATGAGACAAATGTCTGTGAATGCATGTGTGTATATATATGTATATGTGTGCGTGTGTGTATGTATATGTATGGGTATAAAGTATATATGGAAGCTGATCAGAATTACATTTCACCTTTGTAAATGTACATTAATGACACATGTAAGAGACACATCGAACACTTTATGTAAGGCATACGTAAATCTGTGTATCTATGTATTTACTTTTACCTTTGTTTAGCTGTTGCGTGTTGAACAGTCTCGGGCCTCTGATGTTGACAGAGTTCTCTCTCAAAGTACCTATTGCACCTCTGCTTTTCAACGGCGGTATTCTGCAATACCTTCTGGTCTCAGGTGGTGTTATTTCTTTGTGCAGATTTGGGACCAGCCCCTCTAATATTTTCCACGCGTAAATTATTATGTATCTCTCCCGCCTGCGCTAAAGAGAATACAGATTTATGAATTTTAGTTGGTCCCTATAGTTTAGATGTTTTACTGAGTGGATTCTAGCAGTAAAAGTATCTCTGCACGCTCTCCAGGTCAGCAATTTCTCCAGCTTTGAAATGGGATGTCACTGTGCTACAGTATTCTACTCTTGAGAGCACTAACGTCTTGAAAAGTATCATCAGTGGTTTAGCATCTCTTTTTTTATTAAAGGTTCTTGTTATCCAACCTGTAATTTTTCTTGCAATTGTGACGGTTACTTTAGTGTGTTCTTTAAAGGTAAGGGGCTGGATTCAGGAAGGTACTTACGAAGGTTTTTCTTCTTAGCTACGAATGCTTTCCTTCTTAGCGCCTTCGTGGTGGTAGCTACACTAAGTGGAAAAACCTTCGTAAGTTCATTCCGGGATCTAAGTGTGGTTTCGACCACTCGTAGCTTTATGTAAACTGGATATAACTCAATTTTTCTCTACTACATAACACTGGGATAGATTTTAAGATTTTGGAACAAACAAAAGATTATAAAAATTGAATCTAGTGAAGAGGAGTCCTTCGTGTTAGTTATATATGCATTCTCTGCTTGAAACTTAGAGTAAATATGTCTTTTATGATAGTAGAATTAGATTTATAATAGCAAGATATTATGCCCGTAGTTATTAAGTAAATAAACACTGGTGAACATGAAATATGAGAGAAGGTGATGAGCCCTGCCTGATGGGATCATTTACTATCACCAAATGCCCCTGTTCACCTAGTAGTAAGGGTGTACCTTAGCTATACATACCCATTTCTAATTTATTTAGTTTGGTTTTATTTTGAAATTAAATCAAAAATCAAAATCAAAATGTTTATTTAGGTAAGGTACATACATAAAAGTGATTGTACAGAGTGATGGAGTTATAGATAGGGCTAGTACATACAATGCCTAAAACCACTATTACGCAAAGCGTTTCGGGCATCTGGGTGAGACATAAAATAAAAATATGCTGCACAAATACATAAAGGCAAACCAACAAAATCATTAGAGAAAGGGGGAGTGAAAAATAAAGAAGAGGGGGAACAAGTTCCTGAAGATTGCATACACCAACATAGATGGAGTAAGATCAAAGATACTGGAGTTAAGTGATGTAATACAGCTGCAGACACCAGACATTGTTGCACTCACGGAGACAAAACTTGAAGATGTTATTTTAAATGAGGTCATATTCCCAAGGGGCTACTCAATTTGGAGACGGGACAGAAAAATTAGGAAAGGCGGTGGCATTGCTGTGCTGGTGAAAGAACACCTAAAGGTGAACGAAATAATGACTGCCAATCCACAAGAAGTTGACATAATAGCACTAGAGATCTGCCATGAGGATGACAAACTAATGATTATAAATGCATATAGTCCACCGCTAAGCAGCACATGGTCAAAGGAGGAGCTAGATAGTAAACGAGAAGGTCTTATAACAATAATGAGAGAGATCATAGCGAGAGCAGATAACGATAGTTCACGACTGTTGATAGTCGGCGACTTCAACTTGAAATCCATAGACTGGGAAGCATATGAAGCTAAAACAGAAGATTTCTGGACCTGTAAATTTGTAGACCTCATCCTGGAAACATTCTTGTATCAACATGTTAAACAAGCTACGAGGATGAGGGAAGGGGACGTTCCCTCCATGCTAGATTTGATATTTACCAGGAAGGAGGAAGAAATATTTGACATTCAGTACCTTCCTCCCTTGGGTAAAAGTGACCATGTCTTTTTGGGAATAAAGTATGCAATGCGTTATAATCTGGAAGAAAATATGACAGTCGATGCAATTGAAAAACCTGACTTTAGGAGAGGACATTATGGCAACCTTAGGAAATTTTTTAGTGAGTATAATTGGACAGACTTGTTGCTAGGCAAGGAAGTGAATGAGATGTATGTCAAGTTTTGTGAAATATATGATAAAGGCACAAAAAAATTTATACCAAAACAGAGAAGCAGAACTAGGAAACAGGATTGGTTCAACAGAAAGTGCGAGAGGGCCAGAGACCAAAAGACACAAAAATGGAATCAATACAGGAAGAGGCCAACCCCCAAACATACCAGCGATACAAAGATGCGAGAAACAACTACACGGCAGTGAGGAGAGAGGCAGAAAGAAATTTTGAAAAAGGGATTGCAGACAAATGTAAAACAGAACCAGGTCTATTCTATAAATTCATAAACAACAAATTGCAGGTAAAGGATAATATTCAGAGGTTGAAAATGGGAAATAGATTCACGGAAAATGAAAAGGAAATGTGTGAAGCATTAAACGAAAAGTTCCAAGTGTGTTTGTACAAAATGAAATCTTCAGGGAACCAGATACAATAAGAATTCCAGAGAACAACATAGAGCACATAGAGGTGTCTAGAGACGAAGTGGAAAAAATGCTCAAGGAGCTAAATAAGAACAAAGCAGTTGGTCCAGATGGAGTTTCACCATGGGTTCTGAGAGAATGTGCACCTGAGCTCAGCATTCCTCTTCAACTGATCTTTCAGGCATCCCTGTTTACAGGAGTTGTAGCTGATGTGTGGAAAAAGGCTAACATAGTTCCAATCTACAAAAGTGGAAGCAGGGAAGACCCCCTTAATTATAGACTGGTATCATTGACAAGTGTAATAGTCAAAATATTGGAAAAAATAATTAAAACTAAATGGGTAGAACACCTGGAGAGAAATGATATAATATCAGACAGACAGTATGGTTTTCGATCTGGAAGTTCCTGTGTATCGAATTTACTCAGTTTCTATGATCGAGCAACAGAGATATTACAGGAAAGAGATGGTTGGGTTCAACCATCAGGGATGGATGATAGACTGCATCTATCTGGACCTAAAAAAGGCTTTCAACAGAGTTCCACATAAGAGGTTGTTCTGGAAACTGGAAAATATTGGAGGGGTGACAGGTAAGCTTCTAACATGGATGAAAAATTTTCTGACTGATAGAAAAATGAGGGCAGTGATCAGAGGCAATGTATCGGACTGGAGAAATGTCACAAGTGGAGTACCACAGGGTTCAGTTCTTGCACCAGTGATGTTTATTGTCTACATAAATGATCTACCAGTTGGTATACAGAATTATATGAACATGTTTGCTGATGATGCTAAGATAATAGGAAGGATAAGAAACTTAGATGATTGTCATGCCCTTCAAGAAGACCTGGACAAAATAAGTACATGGAGCGCCACTTGGCAAATGGAATTTAATGTTAATAAATGCCATGTTATGAAATGTGGAATAGGAGAACATAGACCCCACACAACCTATATATTATGTGAGAAATCTTTAAAGAATTCTGATAAAGAAAGAGATCTAGGGGTGGTTCTAGATAGAAAACTATCACCTGAGGACCACATAAAGAATATTGTGCGAGGAGCCTATGCCACGCTTTCTAACTTCAGAATTGCTTTTAAATACATGGATGGCGATATACTAAAGAAATTGTTCACGACTTTTGTTAGGCCAAAGCTAGAATATGCAGCGGTTGTGTGGTGCCCATATCTTAAGAAGCACATCAACAAACTGGAAAAGGTGCAAAGACATGCTACTAAGTGGCTCCCAGAACTGAAGGGCAAGAGCTACGAGGAGAGGTTAGAGGCATTAAATATGCCAAAACTAGAAGACAGAAGAAAAAGAGGTAATACGATCACTACATACAAAATAGTAACAGGAATTGATAAAATCGATAGGAGAGATTTCCTGAGACCTGGAACTTTAAGAACAAGAGGTCATAGATATAAACTAGCTAAACACAGATGCCGAAGAAATATAAGAAAATTCACTTTCGCAAACAGAGTGGTAGACGGTTGGAACAAGTTAGGGGAGAAGGTGGTGGAGGCCAAGACCGTCAGTAGTTTCAAAGCGTTATATGACAAAGAGTGCTGGGAAGACGGGACACCATGAGCGTAGCTCTCATGCTGCAACTACACTTAGGTAATTACACTTAGGTAATTACAAATGATTTTAGGTAAGGAGAAAGGTAAAAATGTCAAAAACTTTATTCATTGAATACTTAAAGCTATAATTATGACTATATAGACTATTAAAAAAAGAGAGAGGGAAGTAGGGGTCCAAGACCTCTTCCTGTTTTACAATTTGGGTGTGGAACAAGTAATTATCAAAAGAAGGCACCATGCCGGGAATGCTATGTAGCAGTAAGGCAGTAAGGTGAGGCAGCTACTTGTTTGAGAAATGCTTATTTTATTTACCTTATAAGCTGAGGCAACTTATTTTATTTGAGGAATACTCAGCTGATTCCTCTACATTTAGCATGGAACAAATTTGTGTCCAAGACCTCTTCCTGTTACACAATTTGGCTGTGTGTAACCAAAGTAGAAGTGCTCTACAAATCAAGGGACCCAGACCCAGAATGTGGAATGACCTCCCGAATCATGTCAAAGGCTGTACCTCTCTCAACCAGTTTAAGAGTTAAACCAAGTACTGCCTAATTTACTCCATGTAACCTAATTACTATTAAGTTTTAGTCTGTGTTTTTCCCCCACACCTTGCCCGAAATGCTATGAGTATTAGTGGCTTTAGGTATTGTATGTACTAGCTCTGTCTATAAATCCAACATTATGTTTGTAAATCAACTGTATGTACTTTTCCTGAATAAAATGTATTTATTATTTATTTTTTAATCAGTAAGTATTAAAAGAAGGCATCAAGCTGGGAAGGCTATGTAGCACCATTGTGTGTAACAATAAACCAATTTTTTTTTTAACAAATAATGCACCTGTATGGTAAAACAAATCCTGTCAGCTGTAAAAATATTGATGCAGTTATTTAAATGAAAAATATAATGAAAGAAATATTACTGGTTTATTTTTATCCTATCTTTCTGGGGGGAGCCCCGTCGGCTCCCCGGAGCTATCCCAGGCTGATATGCTAATGTCAGACTTTGGCATCAGTCATGTGTATGGAGTTCTTAGGCCTACCGGGGACCACGGCCAGAATCGGGCCCCCTCAGAGAGGCAAGGGGAGCAATGGCCTATAGAAGCCCCCGTGTGGTTGGAAGCATTCTATGTCTGCCATCGACCGGGACAGGCACCCAGAAAGGTAAGCGCCTCAAAACAAACCCCTATTCTGGTTAAAATTGCTACCAAAAGCCGAACTAGTGGATAGAACTCTCCAACAGAAAACAAGCAAACTAGTGTGACATCACACGCTGCCACGCCCCTGTGCAGAATACCCCCGTTGAAAAGCAGAGGTGCAACTGGTACTCTGAGAGAGAACTCTATCAACATCAGGGGCCCGATACTGTTCAACACGCTCCCGCTACACATAAGGGGCATAACTGGCAAACCCCTCAGAGTGTTCAAGAGAGAACTGGTTAAGCACCTCCAAAGGATACCTGATCAACCAGGCTGTGACTCATATGTCAGGCTGCGAGCAGCCGCGTCCAACAGCCTGGTTGATCAGTCCAGCAACCAGGAGGCCTGGTCGATGACCGGGCCGCGGGGACGCTAAGCCCCGGAAGCACCTCAAGGTATCCTCAAGGTAAGGTAAGGTATGCCGCTGTCTGCGCAGCTCCCCCCTCCCTAGGAGGGGGAAGGGGGAGCCCCAGACCCTTCACGCCAGCTACCCACACCTCAGTTCTTGAAGCTGATGCTATAGGCGAAGGTCGTGTGCTCTGGCTCCTGTGTCGCTACAGCACTGTGCTTTGCGTGTGGTGTTTATTTTGGGGGTGCATCATGTTTTGTGTGCGGTTGCGGCGCTTCGCCGTTATTTGCGCGCCACGGCTTCCGTGTCCGGGGACGCGCTCTGGGTTGATCCGGTTTCTCTTCTTCCCTGTTCGCGGGTGCGGGTCTCTCAGGTCGTCCTCAGGGTTATTAAGTCCAGCCAGCCTGCGGTCTATCCCCGTGCCCATGACGTTCGGAAGTTCGCGGCTCTTGCTGCCGTCTTTGGGAATATGTCTTGGTCTGATATTCGGGCGTGGGGATTTTGGCGGTCGAACAGGGTCCTGGCTGCTCGTTACCTTGTGAATGTCCCTGGGTCCCGTCGGGCCTGTGTTGCTTTGGGTCGGCGGTTGCAGCCAGTTGTCTCGGCTTCGAGTTGAGGAGTGAGCGACGACCGCCTCCCGGGTAAGTCCCTCTTTTTCCGTCTGTGGGTAGTTAGCTCGGGGAGCCGACGGGGCCCCCCAGAAAACCAGCGTTGAATGTAATGAAACGCCATTTTCTGGGCGAGTCCCGGAGGCTCCCCGGCATCCCTCCCTCCCTCCGGTCGGCGTTTTTTTCGTGTTTTTGACATCCAGCCTCAAGAACTGAGGTGTGGGTAGCCGGCGTAGAGGGTCTGGGGCTCCCCCTTCCCCCTCCCGGGGAGGGGGGAGCTGCGCAGACAGCGGCGCGGGAACGTGTGATGTCACACTAGTTTGCTTGTTTTCTGTTGGGGAGTTCTATACACTAGTTCGGCTTTTGGTAGCAATTTTAACCAGAATAGGGGTTTGTTTTGAGGCGCTTACCTTTCTGGGTGCCTGTCCCGGTCGATGGCAGACATAGAATGCTTCCAACCACACGGGGGCTTCTATAGGCCATTGCTCCCCTTGCCTCTCTGAGGGGGCCTGGTTCTGGCCGTGGTCCCCGGTAGGCCTAAGAACTCCATACACATGACTGATGCCAAAGTCTGACATTAGCATATCAGCCTGGGATAGCTCCGGGGAGCCTCCGGGACTCACCCAGAAAATGGCGTTTCATTACATTCAACGCTGGTTTTTTGTACTGTACAGTATACCCAAGGAAGTGAAAAATTGAGACATAATGCACAATTTAATGAATGATTAGCATGGATTAGCAGTTCAAAAGAAATATGACTATTACATATCAACATGAGATCTTAATGATCCATGGTCAACATGATTTAATAAGGATAATACAGTACTGTATTTGTAATAATACAAACTATAATTTAAAATCTTTATTACTGATTTTTTATTAAAAAGATTAGGTAATTACCTAAGTGTAATTACCTAAGTGTAGTTACAGGATGAGAGCTACGCTCGTGGTGTCCCGTCTTCCCAGCACTCTTTGTCATATAACGCAGTTATACACAGCAATGTGCTGCTTCCCTATTCTGTATGAAGGACCACACAGTGTAGATCAAAAACCAGCTACAAACTCATCCAACATCCTCACCTCACAGGATGGCCAGTCATACATGGAATTAGGAGAGAACAAAATACTTAATGCTGATCTATTAGCCTCCACTGGCAAAATCTGGGTGCAGCACAAGAATATCTTCCAATATTCCTGAGTGTATGAAGTAATTACAGAGCTCAAAATACCTCATACCATTTGGTATGAAGTCACTGATAACAGGGCAATCACAGATATAGTGTTGGAGAGTATGTTCTCTCAAGTAGGACTGAAAACAGATTTTTTTTCCACCAAGAGGGCTATAAACCCATGGAACCACCTACCCGCTGAAGCCGTAAATGCCAAATTCCAGCTAAAAAATATCATTAAGACAATTGGCGAGCCCTTTAACAAGCCGCCGGCTTTCTGTCCTCTTCGAGGCCACTAGATAGTTAGTGTCCCTTGGGTAAATTCAGTAAATAAATACAATAATTGTCAGCGCATCTTCCGAGCAACAAGGACAGCTACACAGTATCTCTTAGAATTACGTAAGTAAACAACAAATGTAACATATTTGTTTACTACAATGTCGGTGCTGGCTGTAGAAGTTGAAAAAAAACATTGTTTTACTTTGAAATATACTAATTTTATAAGAAAATTTGACGTAAATAGGAGGCAGTAGAGCTCCGATAAGCCAGCGCTAAATCTTCAATATGAAGAATGTTGCTGCTCTCTGATTGGCCAAACGAAACACAGTAGTGACCTCTATCGGCACGCAGGTGAACCAACAAATTTCTTCCTAAGTGGACGTTATTGAATTGCACCTAAGCATCTTCTTAGGGCACACTTAGGAACCTTCGTAGCAAACCCACTTACGAAGAAATACACAGAGCCTCCTGAATCTAGGTCCTGATTGATTACATTGACAGCTTGATTGGTAATTTAAACAAGATTAATAGACACTATACAGCAGATTGACAGCACATATAAGACAGCAATGATCACAATGGTAAAGATGTTCAGATTGGGTACATTAAGATTGGGAGACTGGGTAGCAATAGATACAGATAAATAAGATTAATAAACACCATACAGCAGATTGGCAGCACATATAAGAAGACAGCAATGATCACAATGGTAAAAATGTTCAAATTGGGTACTATAGTTTGTGTCCTTGTCTGTGTCCGATATGAGGATGAGAAAAAGTAATGGAGCAAGCACAGTACCCTGGCTTCAAGTTCAAGTTCAAGTATGTTTATTGAGATAAGAAAGAAATACATCTCAAAGGGATAGAGTAGCTTAGGCTATTTCTAACCCCCTCTACTTCAAGTCCCTCAAGGGGCGCACAAATTCAGCGAGTACAAATATACAAATATCATTACAAGAATCCCATTTAACATTGCAGGTTTATATAGTATGCACAACATATAATTGTTACACTCTTGGGGCAAAATTCTTGTAGCTCCTAAGTATACTGTCTATCATATCATTATCACACATCCAAACAATTTGATGTGGTACACTACGTATTTCCTTATTTAGTACCCTGGGGGACT
This sequence comes from Procambarus virginalis, assembly GCA_020271785.1. Classification (NCBI taxonomy): domain Eukaryota; kingdom Metazoa; phylum Arthropoda; class Malacostraca; order Decapoda; family Cambaridae; genus Procambarus; species Procambarus virginalis. The sequence continues at coordinate 62,047 of WNGS01165135.1, read as the reverse complement.
GAGCTTTTCACGGTTGATGGTCCGTATTTTATTTTGTTGACTATTACACATTGGGTTCTGTTAGTCAGGAAATTGTAGATCCATCTGCCTATTTTTCCGGTAATTCCTTTTGAACACATTTTGTGTGCAATAACACCATGGTCACATTTGTCAAAGGCTTTTGCAAAAGCTGTGTAAATTACATCAGCGTTTTGCTTGTCTTCCATGGCATCTAATGTCATGTCAAAGTGGACCAGCAACTGTGATAGGCAAGAGCGCCCTGTTCTGAAACCATGTTGTCCAGGGTTATGGAGATGCTGTGATTCCATGTATTTTGTTATCTTACTTCTTAGCACTCTCTCAAAGATTTTTATGTTGTGCAATGTTAGTGCTATCCGTCTGTATTTTTTGCCTCTGCCTTATTTCCTCCTTTATGGAGTGATGCTATCTCCGCTGTTTTTAGTATGTCAGGGATAACGCCAGTATCTATGCACTGTCTCCTAAGAATGTGAAGGGCTTGCAATAGTGTTTTTTACAGTTCTTGATGAATATAGAATCCCAAGAATCGGGGCTTGATGCAGAGTGCATCGGCATACTGTCTATGGCTTCTTCAAAATTCAGTGGGGATAGGGTGACATCTGATATATGATTTAATATTGATATAAAATGCCCTGAATATAAGTAACTATTAATTAAATATCCCTCTTACATAATCCAATCCTATCATTTAATGTATAAATATTTAAGAACCCCAAATTGACCTCTGGTTTCCAATTAAGACCCCAGGGTCGTAACAGTATTATATCCATGAAAAATTCATTTGGCTTATCGAGCTTCAGTGTGTTTAGTGGCCCACTGAAAGAGACGAACTGATTCCTCAGTATTTCACTCATTTCTTTGTTGTCATCTGTGAAAGTTCCATTTCCCTTAGACACCATCTCCATAGACACAATAAAGCACCTAAACTATCGGGATCGGCTCAAGGCATTTCAAATGTGCTCCTTAGAAAGGAGACGAGAGAAATTCCAAATAATATACGCACACGGAAAATAATGGAGATAGGTCCCAAATCTACACCGTAAAATAACAACATACTGTAGTCAACGATATAGAAGGGAATGGAGAATAGAACCAGTGAAGAGCAGGGATACCATAATCACAATCAGAGAACACTGTATGAACATCAGAGGTCCACGGTTGTTCAACATCCTCCCAGCCAGTATAAGAAATATTGCCGGAACAAACGTTCCGGCAATTCCGGTCTTCAAGGGAAAACTGGATAGTTTTCATCAAGAAGTGCCAGATCAACCGGCCTCTGGTGGATATGTGGGCCTGCGGGCCGCTCCAAGCAACAGCCTGTTGGACCAAGCTCTCATTAGTCAAGCCTATCCCCAGGTCAGATTTAGGGAGTAGAAGAACTTCCAGAACCCCACCCAAGTATAATCCAGGTAGTAACTCTCTTTTGTTTTTATAAGTAAGACTAGGGTTCATAAGGGCTGTCCAGTGACATATCTAGGGAAACTGTAAGCAAGAACTGTTATACTACCTTAGCTCATCTGAAGCCTTCTCCTAGAGACTCATTTATTTCATGAGAGTGTACGTTGAAACTATCACGTAGTGAACTATCATATTAGGAACCTGGAAACTGCAAGCAAGAGTTGTAATCCTAAGTCAGCTCAGTTGCAACCTACTCCTTATTTATTTATTTATTTATTTATTTATAAATAAATAAATAAATATGTTTATTCAGGTAAGGTGCATGGGTTCATGGGAGCCGGTCGGCCAAGCGGACAGCACGCTGGACTTGTGATCCTGTGGTCCTGGGTTCGATCCCAGGCGCCGGCGAGAAACAATGGGCAGAGTTTCTTTCACCCTATGCCCCTGTTACCTAGCAGTAAAATAGGTACCTGGGTGTTAGTCAGCTGTCACTGGCTGCTTCCTGGGGGTGGAGGCCTGGTTGAGGACCGGGCCGTGGGGACACTAAAAAAAAGCCCCGAAATCATCTCAAGATAACCTCAAGATGGAAGGTACATACATACAAGTGATGTTACATTAATGGATCGATTTATAGATAAAGCTAGTACATACTGTACAATGCCTAAAGCCACTATTACGCAATGCGTTTCGGGCAGGAAGAACATTAATATCTAGAACTTAATACTAATTGAGCATAAAGAATAAAATGTGTTGAGAACAAATACAAATAAAGATAAAAAAAAGGGGAAACATGACTGAAAAAGCAGCACAAATACAAAAGGTTGACAAACACCGTTGATTAAAAAAATAACAGACATGGGTTGACAATAGAGGGGTAAGGTAGGTTACAGGGAATTAGGTAGTGTTTAGTTTCAATCTTAAACTGGTTGAGAGAGGTACAGTCTTTAACATGGTTGGGGAGGTCATTCCACATTCTGGGTCCCTTGATTTGTAGAGCATTTCTAGTTTGATTAAGCCGTACTCTTGGAATATCAAAACTGTATTTATTTCTGGTGTGGTGCTCATGGGTTCTGTTACAACCTTCAATGAAGCTTTTGAGTTCAGGATTGGCATTACAGTTCAGCGTTTTATATATGTATGATACACATGAGAGAATGTGCAGTGACTTAATATCTAACATATTCAGAGATTTGAGTAGGGGTACCGAGTGATGTCTGGGGCCAGAGTTGGATATTGTCATAATAGCAGCTTTGTGTTGAGTAATTAGAGGACTAAATGATTTTGGGTAGTAGAACCCCAAGCACAAATACCATAGTTGAGATATGGATAGATGAGGGAGTAATAGAGAGTCACCAGGGCAGGTCGGGGTACATAATATCTGATCTTAGAAAGAATGCCAACAGTTTTTGAAACTTTTTTGATATATTTAGAATGTGTCCCTGGAAATTCAGCTTGTGGTCAATGAGAACGCCAAGGAACTTGCCATCTAATTTGTTACAAATTTGGGTATTGTTTATTTTGAGATTTATTTGATTAGAGGATTTATTGCCAAACAGAATATAGAAAGTTTTGTCAATGTTAAGGGTGAGTTTGTTGGCAGTTAGCCAAAGATGGACTTTATTTAGCTCAGTATTTACTGTGGCATTTAGAGCAAGGGGGTCAGGACTGGAGTAAATGAAGGTTGTGTCGTCAGCAAATAGAATTGGTTTGAGGTGTTGGGAGGCATTTGGAAGGTCATTAATGTAGATGAGAAAAAGGAGAGGGCCAAGTATGCTGCCCTGAGGAACACCAATGTTGATGGGTAGGGTGGGAGAAATTGAATTATTCACAGAAACATACTGGAGCCTGTCAGTAAGGTAAGATTTGAGGTATTGCAGGGAGTGTCCTCTGACTCCATAATGATGTAATTTAAGAAGAAGGTTTTGGTGGTTGACAGTGTCAAAAGCCTATACGCAGGTCCACAAATAACCCAACAGGGAACTCATTTTTATCAAGAGCTGCATGAATCAAGTTAATCATACTAATAAGTGCATCGTTAGTGCTTTTTTTGGGTCTGAAGCCATATTGACAAGAGCTAAGTATATTGTGTTTGGCTAGATAAGAGTAAAGCTGCTTGTAGATTAGTTTTTCAAATATTTTTGACAAGTTAGGCAGGATTGATATAGGTCTGTAGTTGTTAACATCTGTGAGATCACCACATTTGTGGACAGGGGTTACTCTCGCTTTCTTTAGAATATCTGGAAAGGTTTGGAGTTCAAGTGACTTGTTGAAGAGCAATGCAATAGCAGGGGCTAAAGATCTGGAGGCTTTTTTGTAAATTAAAGTTGGTATCTCATCAAGGGCACTAGACTTGGTTTTAAGGGAAAGGATTATCTCATTGACGTCAGTGGAATTAGTAGGCTTTAGGTACAGAGACTGTGGATAGTTACCTGTAAGATAGTCCTTAACATCAGTACTGGAAGATGGAATATCATTTGCAAGGGATGACCCAATGGAAGAGAAGAACCTATTGAACTCAATAGCAGAATCAGAGGCTGAAAGCTGACCATCGTTATTGGACAGGAGTGTTGGTTTGTTATTTAAAATCTTCTTTGATCCCAATATTTGTGAGATTGTGCTCCAAGTTTTTTTAATGTTGCTCTTTATTTGGGTAAATTTATCTTCGTAGAATTTAGTTTTGGCTCGTCTAATTATTTTAGATAGCAATAACGAGTAATTCTTTGAAAATTCTTTGGAGACGGTTCCTAACCTATACTTCTTCTCAAGGTCATGTTTTTTATTAATGGATTTAAGTATTCCCTTTGTAAGCCAAGGATTGTTAAGCCTTTTGGTTGTGACTTGTTTTGTAAGCCTAGGACAGTGGGTGTTATAAAGGTTAAGAGTTTTTTGAAGAAAAGATTGCACTGCTAGGTTGATGTCCCCTATGTTACCTAACTCGGATTCCCAGTTGACATTATCAGCAGCAGTTATAAAATTGTCTATAGCAGTTTCATTGTGCAGCCTAAAGCTTAACTCCCTTGACTCAAGAGGTGGTTTGATAATGTTAGTTAAGAGAAATGTGGGGTAATGGTCTGTAGTGCTATCGGTGATTATACCTGAAGTAAGCGGAGAGGTTATGTTGGTCCAAATGTGATCAAGAGTCGTGGCAGTACTATCAGTGATTCTAGTAGGTCTAGTGATTAAGGGTATGAGGAAGCAGGAATTCATACAGTTGAGGAAGCTAACAGCAGTAGGGTGTTCAGGCTCGCAGAGGTCAATATTAAAGTCCCCTGCGATAATTAGATGGTTTTTGTTCAGTCTGTTATCGAGTATTAGATTTCTAAGGTTTGAATTGAATTCGGACACATCAGTGTTAGGAATTCTATAGACTGCACCCACAGACAGGACAGACTCGGCACCCTTGACTCTGAAACTGGCGAAGATATACTCCCCACAGCAGTCTCTAGTTCTAATTATTTTTAAGCATGTTAGTTCTTGGTGGTAGTAAAGAGCAGTACCACCACCTCTCTGAATTTGACGACAGTTGTGAATTGCCGAGTAGTTAGGCATGTTAAAGAGTTGAGTAGTATCCTCTTTCAACCACGTTTCAGTAGTATAATAAAAGAGAATTTGTTGTCAATAGTTTCAATCAAGGCACTAACATCATCGAAGTGTTTACCTAGGGATCTAACATTCAAGTTGATTACAGAGATATTGTGATTATGTGTTAATACATTGTTTACATCATGTGCTGTAAAATATCTGCAATTTTGATCATTAAAGTGATGATTGTCATAGTGGATAAGAGGTTTAGTTCTGGGTCTATACTTGTCTGCATAAAATGCTGGTTGCAGGAAAACAAGGCAAGAGTGCCAAAATACAAAAAGAAAAGAAAGAAACGTAAATAAGGAAATTCTAAATTAATATAAAACTTAACCCTTAACTGCGTTGCCTCCAAATATGACACCCCCGTGGTGCGCAGGAAATAAATTCTCTGGAAAAAATTCTTTTTTCTTTTTAAAGTGTCAAAAACCCTTCCCTCAGTATGGGTATGTAAAAAAAAAGTCGTAATTGTACTTACTTTGGCTGCTATGGGGTCCGTAAGTTGGGGCGTGACGTCATGATTCCCCGTGCGCCCGTGCTGTAAGCTCCCGGGGCGGGTGGGGCGCTCGGGGGGGGCGCGCGAGTTGCCGCGAATATATTTCGGTCATTTTTTGCGCACCTTTCTAAATACATTTCATTGTTTTTACATGGCAATCCAATGTATAATGAACACGTACACTCTATTATCGCAGTACAACATCCGTACTGTCCGTAAACACTGTGTTACGTGCATCGCAAACAACGTCACTTATCCTGCACAATTTCCAATGTATCATGCCTAATATATTATATTTACACTTTATATACACACTGTACAGTATCACACACTATATACACATCATATAAACACACTCAGTACTCCGCGAGTGTGTGATATGCTGCGAAACAGCCAACGGGGCAGAGTGGCACCTTGCACTCCACGCACCAGGTGCTGATGCATCTTTTTTTGTTCTCTGCGGGTAGTGTTCCTGCATACTATACAACACGTTTACCCTTCTCCCGTGATGCTGTGCCTGGCATATACTCGAGCATATGTACTCTGAAGTTTTCATTACCCGTCAATCTGTCTGGAGCTGCATGTGGCATTGTTGCTTGCACTCCGCGCGGTACAACAGAACCCTCCCTGCCATACTTTACTAGCAGCTGTGACACAACACCAGCACTGAATGTACGTATAGACGGTCTCCTGCCTGATTTTACTAGGTACATATTGTAGCAGTTGAGCACTACAACATCCATGAGGTGGAAGAAGAACTTTTTCGTCCACTTCACAGACTTGCGCACACACTCCACTCCACCAAGCATCATGTCACACTTATCGACGAGGCGCATGTTCACGTTATAGTCTATGACACAGTCTGGCTTATACATGGTGTTGCGTGTCTGAAAGTGGACTTTCCCACTGTCCACCATGGCACCGGTGTGAATCGTAGTCAGCATATTCACCTCGCGTCTGTCCTTCCACCGCACTGACAGCGTTTTGTCACACTTGCGCAGCTGGCACTCACCCACGGCTATAGCTAACCGAACACTGGCATTTCCTTCCTGTGGCCCTTCACAGTGCCACATACACCGGTGTTGTGGGCAAGGAGGTATCTGGTCAGCAAGGGGCTGGTGTAATAGTTGTCGGTGAACAGTACATGCCCCTTGTTCAGCAACGGTTCCATCAGGGTTTTCACGACACTGCCTGAGAACCCGTGTACATCTTGAGCTGGTATGTCGACGTCTGTACCAGAATATAATATCATGTCCAAGACGATACCAGTCTCACAGTCGCACAGCACAAAAAACTTCAGTCCAAATCGGTGCCGCTTTGATGGGATGTACTGCTTGAATGCCAGTCGCCCCTTGAACAGTACAAGCGACTCGTCAATAACCACATTCTGTCCAGGTACAAAATAATCCCTGAACTTCCCTCTCATGTCACTGAACATCTTCCGTACTTTCCACAGTCTGTCGTGTCTGTCCTCATTTGCATTATTCTCGAAATGCAGGCACCTGAGAATCAAGAGATACCTATCACGCGACATGTACCGGTTGAACACGGGCGATGGAACAAGGCTGTCTTTGCTCCAATTCCTGGATGACAGATTTCTCAGAGTGCTTCATCATCATGGTGAGTGCCAGAAAACGTACATTTCGTCGATTGTCGTGTCTTCATCGCGTGAGGCGTGAGGCAGGTAAAATGCCGTCGTCTATGAGGCTGTGAGCGAACCTGTTGTCTCAGTCACAAGATGCGTCATGAATACATTGTCAAAATATGCCTGAAAATATCCATGTCTGCCATATCATCACCAGTATATGGAAATAAGGTGTAACACCAAAATCGCTATCATCAAATGTTGGTATTTGAGGGACAAATGTGGTGCAATCCTCCCACACAAGTACACCAGGGGTTTGTGTTGGCGCCAACACCACGGCCAACACCACCACGAGCACCATAACTACAGCTACGTGGTCTGCTGCTTCTGCTGGAGCTGCGTGAGGCTATGCTAGACGCTGAGGCGATTTACGTACTGTAGGCCTACCACGAATAAATGATTGAGGGGCCACTCTCATGTTGTACCACATGCTGTGAGGCACGCCGCCCCGCCTGCCGGCGTGTTGCTGAGCAGCAAACCCGCCTGGTAACACCACCGCTGCTCGTACTCGGGT
>WNGS01165135.1:42686-53394 GCA_020271785.1 Procambarus virginalis | reverse complement strand
TCTCGTGCTGGGTTGATACCTGGTTGATACCTGGTTGATGGGGTTCTGGAGTTCTCTACTCCCCAAGCCCGCCCGAGGCCAGGCTCGACTCAATACAGTATATGAAAACTATTGTACACAAAAATTACTGCAACTTTAATTTTACACTGAGTACACACTTAAATTGACACCGGTCGTGATGGTCAAGCGGATTAAGGCGTCCTGTATATATCAGTTGCATTGCTCCTGGCAGTATGGGTTCGAGTCACTTCTGGGGTTTGAGTTTTCAGTTGCGTATAGTCCTGCGGACCATTCAGGCTTGTTCGCATTTGTGTTCCTCACGTGTGCCCCAAAGAATGAGGTGATTTGATAAAATGCTATGCCCAAGATTACCATCCGAGTGCCGGCGGGGAAGTGATTCAAATAGCTTTGGCTATCACTTCTTATGTTCGGTCGTGATGGTCAAGCGGATTAAGGCGTCTTGTATATACCAGTTGCGTTGCTCCTGGCAGTATGGGTTCGAGTCACTTCTGGGGTGTGAGTTTTCAGATATATATATATATATATATATAATATATATATATATATATATATATATAATATATATAATATATATATATATATATATATATATATACAGTGGTACCTCGGAATGCGAGTGTCCCTGTATGCGAGTTTTTCGGAAGACGAGCAGGATTTCCTCGAAATTATGTCTCGGAAGGCGAGGGTTACCTCGGGACGCGAGTTTGTTGATACGCGTACAGGCCGACCTAGCGCGTGGGTCGATCGGCGATCGTCGCCCCTCCGCCCCTCAGTTTACCATTGTCTCGTGCCCAGTGACTATCCCACATCAATTGTTCACCTGGATTTTCAGTGTTTTGTTGGATTTTTGGTCATTTGACTATACAGTTTGTTATATATCTCACCATGGGTCTCAAGAAAGCCATTGATAAGGTTCAACCTAAGAAAATAGCTGTGAGTAGAGGCAGGTAGAGAGATGTCCCTCGTGATTAACCCTTAAAGTGCGCATCACATCATATGACGTGCTAGGCGTTTCACCAGTCAACTGCTCTTCACGTCATATGATGTGTTGGAGTACTACGCAAGATTTAAACGGCCCGCGGATACACGGGGTTCACCACACCTTCATCAGGGCTCTTGTAAACAGACGCCATTTTTAAAAAAATCGTGGGCCAAACTCCCGGGTGTTAGGGGCCTCAGTATCGCGTAAGCTACCAAGCCTGACGCACGCAGCATGAGCTCACAGCACTGCTGTTCAGCTTGTGACCACAGCATCGCCTAAAAATGCCAAAATATACTTGTTCATGCTATTATGTAGCGATGATATTATTACAGAGGACCCCTGACTGTGATAAAAGTGACCAGGGTTCTGATAATAGCAGGATTGCGATGATATTTAGCGCTGTGCGCCATGGAGGGAGGAGTAATGCTGTGGGAGGGAGGGTGGTGGCGATGTTTTCTGACTGTGTGTGGCCACCTTTTATTGACTGCACTCAGCATACCAGCTTAGTGGTTCGCTATAGTGAACACAAATGTAGATACTTATATATAACGTGTGTATAGAGGGTATAAACAGCAAGAGAAGGTTTGGAGCCGCCATTTTGGTGAGGGCGGTGGCGTCGTCTGCACGACGCCACCGTGCAGACGACGGTGTTGTTTACTGGATACCACGATCGTCTTTGGGCACCATACCAGTTTATTTGTACAAGTATGGTGAATAAAACAGGTAGATATTTATTTATAATGTGTGTATATAGCGTAATAACATCACACAGTATTGTTGGAGGAGAAATATTAGTGCGTGTGGCCTTGAGGGAGGCAGCCATCAGCTGACTGTGTTAGGTCCTATGTCTTTGTGCATTTACTCACCATACAAGCTTAGATGTACAGTTATGGTGAACAAAACATGTAGATACTTATATATACCATCTGTATATAGTGAATTATAGCAAAAACAGTATTGTGGGAGGAGAATGTGGGCGAGTCAGATGACTGGAGGGAGGGCGGGAGTGGCTGGCTGGTACACGGCGGTCACTCCTCGTTACTTTTTGACTCATAATAGCTACTTAGTGGTTCGTTATAGTGAACAAAACATGCAGATACTTATATATAACCTGTGCTTATAGTGTAATAACCGACAAAGTATTTGTTCACTGATTGATGAACATAACTGAATCAACAATATGCACACCATATTTTTGAGTACAGCAATGATTCACTCATTTTATTATATAAATATATCAAACTACACACTATTGAATAATATTACAGCAAAAAAACTATGAAACATCAATCAGAGACATTGAAATAATTAGGTAATTATCTCTTTGTGGCAACTCTGGCCTGACAGCTGGCGAGCAACAGACCGCCTGGGACGCATGCTGAGTCAGCGCCTATAATTTGCCAGACTTCCCCGCCCTATAGCGGGCAATATATGGCACTTACGATTTTTTTATTATTTTTCCCGTGATCAGTGAACACAAATTAACAGGTTAGGAAGAAAAAATAATTTTTTTTTTTTCAAAATGACATGCGCCTGTGCGGATAGCAGGATATTAGACCCCGAGCATGTTAAGGGTTAAGAAAATGTGTGAAGTATGGGAAGAACTGCAAAGTTTTGTTGAAAAAACTCACCAGATAAAGCTGTAGCAGGCCGTTGCATTGACCTTTTAAATGATAATGTGATGTCTTACTACAGACAAGTGTTAAAATGTAGGGAAAAACAAGTGTCTTTAGAGAAATTCTTAGTAGGACAAGCAAGTCCTAGTGGTATGCAGGCAAAATGTGCCAGTGTGTGCATACCAGTGAAGTCCTCACTGCCTGATGTGATAATGGAAAGGGACTCCCCTTCCAAACAGTAACTCCTCTCCTCCTCCCCCCCTCCTCACCATCTTCCATACGCCTACAGCATTCACGAGCAAGGTAAGTAATAACTTGAACATAGTTTTGTAGGTTTATTTAGATGAATTAGGTACAAAAATTTAGTTTGATATGGGGTTTTTGGGGTAGTCACGAACAGATTAATTCATTTCCCATTATTTCTTATGGGGAAATTAGCTTCAGAATACGAGTTTTTCGGAATAAGAGCTGTCTCCAGGAACGAATTAAACTCTTAAACTGAGGTACCACTGTATATATATATATATATATATATATATATATATATATATATATATATATATATATATATATATATATGTCGTACCTAGTAGCCAGAACGTCATACTCGGCCTACTATGCATGGCCCGATTTGCCTAATAAGCCAAGTTTTCCTGAATTAATATATTTTCTCTCATTTTTTTCTTATGAAATGATAAAGCTACCCATTTCATTATATATGAGGTCAATTTTTTTTATTGGAGTTAAAATTTACGTAGATATATGATCGAACCTAACCAACCCTACCTAACCTAACCTAACCTATCTTTATAGGTTAGGTTTGTTAGGTTAGGTTAGGTAGGGTAGCCGAAAAAGTTAGGTTAGGTTAGGTTAGGTAGGTTAGGTAGTCGAAAAACAATTAATTCATGAAAACTTGGCTTATTAGGCAAATCAGGCCTTGCATAGTAGGCAGAGAAGTGCGTTCTGGCTACTAGGTACGACATATATATATATATATATATATATATATATATATATATATATATATATATATATATATATATATATATATATACAGTGGTACCTCAGTTTAAGAGTTTATATACAGGGTGTCTCAAAAAAATGTACTCACTCTTTGAATCTTTTTTTTTTGCGCGTTATCAGCGTTGTCTGGACAATAATGGTCATCAATTTGAACATTCGCAAACATGATTCTTCAAACACATTTGTCTCATGTATTCGATGCTATTTCATTTCACTCTATGTCCATAAATAAAGGTTTTCGCATAATTCTAAGAGTGAGTACATTTTTTGAGACACCCTCGCATAATTCTAAGAGTGAGTACATTTTTTTGAGACACCCTGTATGTATATATATATATATATATATATATATATATATATATATATATACACACCAACCCCCGCAACCACAACCTAGTTGTGGTTGCGGGGGTTGAGCTTGGCTCTTTGGTCCTGCCTCTCAACCATCAATCTACTGGTGTACAGATTCCCGAGCTTCTCGAGCTCTATCATATCTACATTTGAAACTGTGTATGGAATCAGCCTTCACCACATCATTTTCTAGTGCATTCCATTTACTAACTACTCTGACACTGAAAAAGTTCTTTCTAATGTCTCTGTGGCTCATTTGGTTACTCAGCTTCCCCTGTGTCTTCTTGTGCATGTACCACCCGTTTTAAATAATCCATTCTTGTTTACCCTGTCAATTTCCCTGAGAATTTTGTATGTGGTGATCACGTCTCTCCGAGGTCTTCTGTTTTCCAGTGATGTGAGGTGCAGTTCACACAGCCTTTGCCTCTTAGTTCTGGGAGTAGCCTAGTGGCAAACCTCTGAACTTTTTCCAGCTTCGTCTTGTGCTTGGGCTGCACGTACCACAGGAGATGAACTTCCGAGCCCCGCACCTACGAATTCCAGACATCGTCACACCCCCCTTTTACCCGAGGCCGGCTTCCTTCATGACCAAGCAAAAGGAAGAGTAACAATTATTAATTAGTTATATTATTATTGTAATAACAATTATAATAATAATTGTTGTAATTACTAATTATTATTCACCTTCTACTTGATCTTGAAGGAAGCCAGTCTCGGGTGAAAAGGGTCTGTGACGATGTCTGGCACATGTAGGTGCGGGGCTCGGAAGTCCACCTCCTGGGGCTCATGCAGCCCAAACTCTGCTTCGGGAGGCTGGGGTCATTCTTGCCCTTGCTGAGGTGGTTCTTCTCCGGCCCCGACCACAGCTGTCTCCAGGTTTGGAGTCCCTGTGCATTCTTTTACCAACTTCGAGGTTAACTCCAGAACTGGAGCCCCAAGGGCAGTTGCCTTCAACCTTGTTCTGACAGTTCCGGCAACGGTGCTGGAATCAACCCTGGCTTTGCGCCCTGGAAAGGCCAGGCCGACAACCAGAGTGCAACTCCATTGCATCCTTTGACTGATGGATGGATGCCTACTTGTGCTTGACAAGGTACGGGCTCCTTGCTGGGACTGCATACCCCAGAATTGGCCTTACATGTGTGGTATACAAGGTCTTTTTTCGCACAATCTTCTCCATCATCTTGCATGGTATGTAAGTTATTGACACTGGCCATGTATGTATGTATGTATGTATGTATGTATGTATGTATGTATGTATGTATGTATGTATGTATGTATGTATGTATGTATGTATATACGTGAGATGTGACTTACGGAGTGTATATATCTGAAGAAGTGGGCGTTGGGGGTTCGTACATGGAGGAGTCAGGTGAGGTCTCTTGGCCAGTCATGCCAACCATCTGCGCCGCCTTGTGGTAGCGGACCTCGTCCTCAACCTTCTCCCGCTGTTTCTTGCTCATCCGCCCGAACTTCACCGCTGAAACACAACAAACATCCTTCAAACACATGTTATGGTTAATCATTCTTAGAATTCCTAAACAACTGTTAACTAAATTAAATAAAACTGTGGAATACAGAATGTAGATTTGACCTAACTTAAACTCAGCCAAATTCTTCCCACACATTGTATATTGCATACACAAATATTGCAACAATTCCGTGACATTTTCAGGAAATGTTCAAATGCTTCTTCATGCAAAATAATATAGGCTACATTATTAAAATCCAAGTCAAATATACGAAGCTTGAAGAGTATATATAAGTGTTAAATGTAAAATTATATCTAAAATTAAATTAAATTCAATATACTAAGTCCCTGTCAGCTTTGCTTCTGCTCCAAAAAGAGTACCAATGATGCAATTATTCGTCTACTTGATATAATCTGCACATTCAAGAGCTATGAGGAAAGGATAGAGGCATTAAATATGCCAAAACTAGAAGACAGAAGAAAAAGAGGTGATCTGATCACTACGTACAAAATAGTAACAGGAATTGATAAAATCGACAGGGAAGATTTCCTGAGACCTGGAACTTCAAGAACAGAGGTCATAGATTTAAACTAAGTAAACAAAGATGCCAAAGAAATATAAGAAAATTCACTTTCGCAAACAGAGTGGTAGACGGTTGGAACAAGTTAAGTGAGAAGGTGGTGGAGGCCAAAACTGTCAGGAGTTTCAAAGCGTTATATGACAAAAAATCAAATCAAAATCAAAATCAAAATGTTTATTTAGGTAAGTACATACATAAAAGTGATTGTACAGAGTGATGGAGTTATAGATAGGGCTAGTACATACAATGCCTAAAGCCACTATTACGCAAAGCGTTTCGGGCATGAAAAACTTAATGACTAAGGCTTAAGACTAATTGAGCATAAGGAATAAAATGAGTTGAGAAAAAAAAAACAGTTAAGAAGGGGGGAACATGGCTGAAAAAGCAGCACAAATGCATTCGGTCGACAAACAAAACAGCGTCATTTAAAAAAAAACAGACATTGGTTGACAATAGAGGGGTAAGGCAGGTTACAGGGAATTTATTAGGTATAGCTTCGTTTTCTCTTAAACTGGTTGAGAGAGGTACAGTCTTTAACATGGTTGGGAAGGTCATTCCACATTCTGGGTCCCTTGATTTGTAAAGCATTTCTAGTTTGATTAAGTCGTACTCTAGGAATATCAAACTGTATTATTTCTGGTGTGGTGCTTATGGGTTCTGTTACAACCTTCTATGAAGCTTTTGAGGTCAGGATTGGCATTACAGTTCAGCGTTTTATATATGTATAATACACATGAGAGAATGTGCAGTGACTTAATATCTAACATATTCAGAGATTTGAGTAGGGGTACCGAATGATGTCTGGGGCCAGAGTTGGATATGTCCTAATAGCAGCTTTGTGTTGAGTGATTAGAGGACGTAAATGATTTTGGTAGTAGAACCCAAGCACAAATACCATAGTTGAGATATGGATAGATGAGGGAGTAATAGAGAGTCACCAGGGCAGGGCGGGGTACATATATCTGATCTTAGAAAGAATGCCAACAGTTTTTGAAACTTTTTAGATATATTTAGAATGTGTCCCCGGAAATTCAGCTGTGGTCAATGAGAATGCCAAGGAATTTGCCATCTAATTTGTTACAAATTTGGGTATTGTTTATTTTGAGATTTATATGATTAGAGGATTTATTGCCAAACAGAATATAAAAAGTTTTGTCAATGTTAAGGGTGAGTTTGTTAGCAGTTAGCCAAAGATGGACTTTCTCTAGCTCAGTATTCACTGTGGCATTTAGAGCAAGGGGGTCAGGACTGGAGTAAATGAAGGTTGTGTTGTCAGCAAACAGAATTGGTTTGAGGTGTTGGGAGGCATTAGGAAGGTCATTAATGTAGATGAGAAAGAGGAGAGGGCCAAGTATGCTGCCCTGAGGAACACCAATGTTGATGGGTAGGGTGGGAGAAATTGAATTATTCACAGAAACATACTGGAGCCTGTCAGTAAGGTAGGATTTGAGGTATTGCAGGGAGTGTCCTCTGACTCCATAATGATGTAATTTAAGAAGAAGGTTTTGGTGGTTGACAGTGTCAAAAGCCTTTCGCAGGTCCACAAATAACCCAACAGGGAACTCTTTTTATCAAGAGCTGTATGAATCAAGTTAATCACACTAATAAGTGCATCATTAGTGTTTTTTTTGGGTCTGAAGCCATATTGGCAAGAGCTAAGTATATTGTGTTTGGCTAGATAAGAGTAAAGCTGCTTGTAGATTAATTTCTCAAATATTTTTGACAGGTTAGGCAGGATTGATATAGGTCTGTAGTTGTTAACATCTGTGAGATCACCACATTTGTGTACGGGGTTACTCTCGCTTTTTTTAGAATATCTGGAAAGGTTTGGAGTTCAAGTGACTTGTTGAAGAGCAATGCAATTGCAGGGGCTAAAGTCTGAGGCTTTTTTGTAAATTAAAGTTGGTATTCCTCAAGGGCACTAGACTGGTTTTAAGGGAAAGGATTATCTCATTGACGTCAGTGGAATTAATAGGCTTTAAGTACAGAGACTGTGGATAGTTACCTGTAAGATAGTCGTTAACATCAGTACTGGAAGATGGAATATCATTGCAAGGGATGAACCAATAGAAGAGAAGAACCTATTGAACTCAATAGCAGAATCAGAGGCTGAAAGCTGACCATCGTTATTGGACAGAGTGTTGGTTTGTTATTTAGAATCTTCTTTGATCCCAATATTTGTGAAATTGTGCTCCAAGTTTTTAATGTTGCTCCTATTGGGTAAATTTATCCTCGAAGTATTTAGTTTAGCTCGTCTAATTATCTTAGATAGCAATAACGAGTAATTCTTTGAAGATCTTTGGAGACAATACCTAATCTATACTTCTTCTCAAGGTCATGTTTTTTATTAATGGATTTAAGTATTCCTTTGTTAGCAGGATGTTAAGCCTTTTGGGTGTGACTTGTTTTGTAAGCATAGGACAGTGGTGTTATAAAGGCTAAGAGTTTTTGAAGAAAAGATTGCACTGTAGGTTGATGTACCCTATGTTACCTAACTCGGACTCCCAATTGACATTATCAGCAGCAGTTATAAAATTGGCTAATGCAGTTTCAAGAGGGTACATAATCAAGTCAACTTAGGATGTCAAACAAACATTAAACATAGAAAAGACCTACTACTACTCTTATTTGGAAGCAAATCATCGAATGCAAATCAGCTACAGATAGACAACATTAACATCAGTAATAAAAATGATGGAACGTTTCTTGGATGATTCCTAGACAAGAGACTCAACTTCAGCACCCACATTCAACACATAACTAAGAAGTCTCTAAAACAGTTGGTATACTCTCTAAAATAAGATATTATGTTCCTAACTCTGCTCTCCTCTCACTATATTATGCACTAATCTATCCCTATCTTAATTATGGTATCTGTGCATGGGGTCTACCACTGCAAACCACCTTAACCCTTAAAGTGCGCATCACTTCATATGAAGTGCTAGGCGTTTTACCAGTCGACTGCTCTTCACTTCATATGAAGTGTTGGAGCACTACGCAAGATTTAAACGGCCCGCGGATACACGGGGTTCACCACACCTTCATCAGGGCTCTTGTAAACAGACGCCATTTTTAAAAAAAAATCGTGGGCCAAACTCCCGGTGTTAGGGGCCTCAGTATCGCGTAAGCTACCAAGCCTGACGCACGCAGCATGAGCTCACAGCACTGCTGTTCAGCTTGTGACCACAGCATCGCCTAAAAATGCCATAATATACTTGTTCATGCTATTATATAGCAATGATATTATTACAGAAGACCCCTGACCCCTGTGATAAAAGTGACCAGGGTTTTGATAATAGCAGGATTGCGTTGATATTTAGCGCTGTGCGCCATGGAGGGAGGAGTAATGCTGTGGGAGGGAGGGTGGTGGCGATGTTTTCTGACTGTGTGTGGCCACTTTGTATTGACTGCACTCAGCATACCAGCATAGTGGTTCGCTATAGTGAACACAAATGTAGATACTTATATATAACGTGTGTATAGAGGGTATAAACAGCAAGAGAAGGTTTGGAGCCGCCATTTTGGTGAGGTTGGTGGCGTCGTCTGCACGACGCCACCGTGCAGACGACGGTGTTGTTTACTGTTTACCACGATGGTCTCTGGGCACCATACCAGTTTATTTGTACAAGTATGGTGAATAAAACAGGTAGATATTTATTTATAATGTGTGTATATAGCGTAATAACACCACACAGTTTTGTTGGAGGAGAAATATTAGTGTATCTGGCCTTGAGGGAGGCAGCCATCAGCTGACTGTGTTAGGTGCTATGTCTATGTGACTTTACTCACCATACAAGCTTAGATGTACAATTATGGTGAACAAAACATGTAGATACTTATATATACCGTCTGTATATAGTGAATTATAGCAAAAACAGTATTGTGGGAGGAGAATGTGGGCGAGTCAAATGACTGGAGGGATGGCGGGAGTGGCTGGCTGGTACAAGGCGGTCAGTCCTCGTTACTTTTTGACTCATAATAGCTACTTAGTGGTTCGTTATAGTGAACAAAACATGCAGATACTTATATATAACCTGTGCTTATAGTGTAATAACCGACAAAGTATTTGTTCACTGATTGATGAACATGACTGAATCAACAATATGTACACCATATTTTTGAGTACAGCAATGATTCACTCATTTTATTATATAAATATATCAAACTACACACTATTGAATAATATTACAGCAAAAAAACTATGAAACATCAATCAGAGACATTGAAATAATTAGGTAATTATCTCTTTGTTGCAACTCTGGCCTGACAGCTGGGGAGCAATAGACCGCCTGGGACGCATGCTGAGTCAGCGCTTATAATTTTCCAGACTTCCCCGCCCTATAGCGGGCAATATATGGCACTTACGATTTTTTTTTATTTTTCCCGTGATCAGTGAATACAAATTAACAGGTTAGGAAGAAAAAATAATTTTTTTTTTTTGCAAAATGACATGCGCCTGTGCGGATAGCAGGATATTAGACCCCGAGCATGTTAAGGGTTAAGCCCATCATCATCCAGCAAAAATCTGCTATCAGAATAATAACAAACTCTGCTTTTAAACAACGCTCAGATCCCTTGTTTAAATCCCTAAACTTGCTAAATATTAACTCCCTCCACACATTTTCTTGTGTCAACTACATTTACAAAACTCTGTTCTTAAATGCAA
>WNGS01165135.1:0-12490 GCA_020271785.1 Procambarus virginalis | reverse complement strand
TACCTAAGTGTAGTTACAGGATGAGAGCTACGCTCGTGGTGTCCCGTCTTCCCAGCACTCTTTGTCATATAACGCTTTGAAACTACTGACGGTTTTGGCCTCCACCACCTTCTCACTTAACTTGTTCCAACCGTCTACCACTCTATTTGCGAAGGTGAATTTTCTTACGTTTCTTCGGCATCTGTGTTTAGCTAGTTTAAATCTATGACCTCTTGTTCTTGAAGTTCCAGGTCTCAGGAAATCTTCCTGTCGATTTTATCAATTCCTGTTACTATTTTGTACGTAGTGATCATATCGCCTCTTTTTCTTCTATCTTCTAGTTTTTGCATATTTAATGCCTCTAACCTCTCCTCATAGCTCTTGTCCTTCATTTCTGGGAGCCACTTAGTGGCATGTCGTTGCACCTTTTCCAGTTTGTTGATGTGCTTCTTAAGATAAGGGCACCATACAACCGCTGCATATTCCAGCTTTGGTCTAATAAAAGTCGTGAACAATTTCTTTAGTATTTCTCCATCCATGTATTTAAAAGCAATTCTTAGGTTAGAAAGTGTAGCATAGGCTCCTCGCACAATGTTCTTGATGTGGTCCTCAGGTGACAGTTTTCTATCTAAAACCACCCCTAGATCCCTTTCTTTATCAGAATTCTTTAAAGATTTCTCACATAATTTATAGGTTGTGTGGGGTCTATGTTCACCAATTCCACATTCCATAACATGGCATTTATTCACATTAAATTCCATTTGCCAAGTGTTGCTCCAAATACTTATTTTGTCCAGGTCTTCTTGAAGGGCATGACAATCATCTAGGTTTCTTATCTTCCCTATTACTTAGCATCATCAGCAAACATGTTCATGTAATTCTGTAATCCCTCTGGTAGATCGTTTATGTAGACAATGAACATTACCGGTGCAAGAACTGAACCCTGTGGTACTCCACTCGTGACATTCCTCCAATCCGATACCTTGCCTCTGATTACGGCCCTCATTTTTCTGTCAGTTAGGAAATTTTTCATCCATGTTAGTAGCTTACCCGTCACCCCTCCAATATGTTCCAGTTTCCAGAACAACCTCTTATGGGGAACTCTGTCGAAAGCCTTTTTTAGGTCCAGATAGATGCAGTCAACCCAACCATCTCTTTCCTGTAAAATCTCTGTTGCTCGATCATAAAAACTGAGTAAGTTCGTTACACAGGATCTTCCAGATCGAAAACCATACTGTCGGTCTGATATTATATCATTTCTCTCCAGGTGTTCTACCCATTTAGTTTTAATTATTTTTTCCAATATTTTGACTATTACACTTGTCAATGATACAGGTCTATAATTAAGGGGGTCTTCCCTGCTTCCACTTTTGTAGATTGGAACTATGTTAGCCTTTTTCCACACATCAGCTACAACTCCTGTAAACAGGGATGCCTGAAAAATCAGCTGAAGTGGAATGCTGAGCTCAGGTGCACACTCTCTCAGAACCCATGGTGAAACTCCATCTGGACCAACTGCCTTGTTCTTACTTAGCTCCTTGAGCATTTTTTCCACTTCGTCTCTAGTCACCTCTATGTGCTCTATGTTGTTCTCTGGAATTCTTATTGTGTCTGGTTCCCTAAAGATTTCATTTTGTACAAACACACTTTGGAACTTTTCGTTTAGTGTTTCACACATTTCCTTTTCATTTTCCGTGAATCTATTTCCCATTATCAACCTCTGAATATTATCCTTTACCTGCAATTTGTTGTTTATGAATTTGTAGAATAGACCTGGTTCTGTTTTACATTTGTCTGCAATCCCTTTTTCAAAATTTCTTTCTGCCTCTCTCCTCACTGCTGTGTAGTTGTTTCTTGCATCTTTGTATCGTTTGTATGTTTGGGGGTTTGGCCTCTTCCTGTATTGATTCCATTTTTGTGTCTTTTGGTCTCTGGCCCTCTCGCAATTCCTATTGAACCAATCCTGTTTCCTAGTTCTGCATCTCTGTTTTGGTATAAATTTGTTTGTGCCTTTATCATATATTTCACAAAACTTGACATACATCTCATTCACTTCCTTGCCTAGCAACAAGTCTGTCCAATTATACTCACTAAAAAAATTTCTAAGGTTGCCATAATGTCCTCTCTTGAAGTCAGGTTTTTCAACTGCCTCATCCTCCTTATTTTCTTATTTTCTTCCAGACTATAACACATTGTGTGGCCACCTGTTATTGTTTACATTCACCATACCAGCTCAGTGGTTCTCTATGGTGAACACAAATGTAGATACTTATATATAATGTGTGTATTAGTGTAATAACAGCAAAAGGATTATGCTGGGAGGAGCCATTTGGGTGACGGAGGTGACGTCGTCTGCACGATTTGTCTAGCTGTTTAGAGAGTGGCCACTATGCTCTTTGGGCGCACTACAAGCTTAGGTGTCCAGTTACGGTGCATAAAACATGTAGATATTTATATATAATATGTGTATATAGGGTAATAACACTGCAAACAGTATTGTTGGGAGAGAAAGTTTAGTGTGTGTGTGACCTTGAATGAGTGAGGGAGCCGCCAGCCGCCAGCTGTGTATACCGACGACTCTTAGTGCCTGAACTAACTATATCAGCTTAGCTGTATAGTTGTGGTGAACAAAATATATACATACTTATATATAACGTCTGTATATAGTGTAATAACACCACAAATGGTATTGTTGGGGAGAAAGTTTAGTGCGTGTGTTGAGGGAGTGGCAGCGAGTGGCTGGCTGGTGTGTGGCGGTAACTCTTCGTTGCTTTTCGACTCTCAATACCAACTTAGTGGTTCGTTATGGTGACCAAAATATGCAGATATATAACCTGTGTATAGAGTGTAATAGCAGCAAAACTATTTGTTTATTGTTTTATGAACATAATAATTGAATTACTAATATGCACACCATACGTTTGAGTATAGCGATTATTCACCACTTTTATTATATAAATATATTACAATACACACTATTGAATAATATTACTGCAAAAAAACTAAGAAAAAATCAATCGGAGACATTGAAACAATTAGGTAATAATATCTTTGTGGCAACTCCCATCTGTCAGCGCGGGTGACGCTGACCAGCCCTGACGACCGCTCTGTCAACGCCCACTTTTTGCCAGACTTCTTCGGTCAATTGCACCCAAAATATGTCACCTACGATTTTTTTGCTATTTTTCCCGTGCTCAGGGGACACAAATTAACATGTTTAGAAGACGAAAAAAAAATTTTGAATTTTTTTTTCTTGCGCACAGGGGTGTAAATGTCCCCAGGACCCCTGAGCAGTGTAAGGGTTAAATCCCTAAACATGCTAAACATAAACTCACTCCACACATTCTCTTGTGCCATTTACATCATTAAACCCTTCATAAATTCAAATCCTGATCTGTAACTTTTCCTTGACAGATGTAATAGAACCTATAACCACCACACCAGAAATAATTATCTCTTTGATATCACAGAGTCAAACAAAATCTATGTAGGCAGTCTAAGTAAATAAAGGGACCTGGTCTATGGAACTCGCTCCCTAACGAATTGAAAAGCTGTCCAACCTATGTCTTATTCAAAAATAAAACCAAAAAGTACCTAATTTCATCCTCATGGTTTCCAACCTAGTGCCAAACTCGCACTGTATCTTGTGCTAGCCACTCCCTCGATATATGTGCCTAAGTCATTTAGCTTCACCATTGTAATCACTGCTATCATCTTATATCATGGTTGTTATGCTGAACATATATTTTACTACATAATATCTAGAAATGATCCTCAAATTATGCTACCATGTACCTGTTGATAATCCTCAAATGTTACTGTAATGTACCTACTAATCTGTGTCAAATTTTCTTACAATGTAACTGATAACATTTCTAATTTTTCTAGAAATTACCAACTTAAAATTATCTGTTAGATTAAGGATCTGCCCGAAACGCTATGAGTGTTAGTAGCTTTACAAAATTTAAAAACATCAATGCTATGTACATATAGCATTGATGCTATGTTATTTATTTATTTACTTATTTATATACAAGAAGGTACATTGGTTTGTGAGAATACATAGCATAGTACAGTACTTACACTCTTGTAAAGCCACTAATACTTGCAGCGTTTCGGGCAGGTCGACTACAATCGACTTGATAATGGTCTAGGACGGACCGAAACAGTTGTCGTGTCCTCATATTCTGGTGTGTGTGATTTGGTCATTATTATTAATACTGCAGGGATCAGTGCTGGGACTCGTACTATTTCTCATTATGTTAATGACCTATCCACAGGGGTGGATAACTATATGTCGATGATTGCTGTTGATGCAAAGTCAATGAGAAGAGTCAAGACAGATGAACCTTACCTTACCTTGAGGATACCTTGAGGTGCTTCCGGGGCTTATCGTCCCCGCGGCCCGGTCATCGACCAGGCCTCCTGGTTGCTGGACTGATCAACCAGGCTGTTGGACGCGGCTGCTCGCAGCCTGACGTATGAGTCACAGCCTGGTTGATCAGGTATCCTTTGGAGGTGCTTATCCAGTTCTCTCTTGAACACTGTGAGGGGTTTGCCAGTTATGTCCCTTATGTGTAGTGGAAGCGTGTTGAACAGTCTCGGGCCTCTGATGTTGATAGAGTTCTCTCTCAGAGTACCAGTTGCACCTCTGCTTTTCAACGGGGGTATTCTGCACATCCTGCCATGTCTTCTGGTCTCATGTGATGTTATTTCTGTGTGCAGGTTTGGGACCAGCCC
Organism: Procambarus virginalis; assembly: GCA_020271785.1. Lineage (NCBI taxonomy): Eukaryota > Metazoa > Arthropoda > Malacostraca > Decapoda > Cambaridae > Procambarus > Procambarus virginalis. The sequence continues at coordinate 7,771 of WNGS01165135.1, read as the reverse complement.
CTCTAATATTTTCCACGTGTAAATTATTATGTATCTCTCCCGCCTGCGCTCAAGGGAATACAGATTTAGGCTCTTAAGTCGGTCCCAATAGTTTAGATGTTTTACCGAGTGGATTCTAGCAGTAAAGGACCTCTGCACGCTCTCCAGGTCAGCAATTTCACCAGCAGTGAAAGGGGCTGTCATTGTGCAGCAGTACTCCACTCTAGAGAGCACAAGCGTTTTGAAAAGTGTCATCATCGGTATAGCATCTCTAGTGTGAAAAGTTCTTGTTATCCAACCTGTCACTTTTCTTGCAGTTGTGACGGCTACTTTATTGTGTTCTTTAAAGGTAAGGTCTTCCGACATGAGTACACCCAGATCCTTTACATTGCCTTTTCGTTCTATGTTATGATTTGCCTGAGTTTTGTACGTGGTTTCCGTTTTTATATTTTCATTTTTTCCATAGCGCATGAGCTGGAACTTGTCTTCGTTAAACACCATATTATTTTCTGTAGCCCATAGAAAGACCTGATCTACATCTGACTGGAGGTTCGCCGTGTCCTCTATGTTGCCTACTCTCATGAAGATCCTAGTGTCATCTGCAAAGGATGATACAGTGCTATAGGTTGTGCTCTTGTCTATGTCCGATATGAGGATGAGAAAAAGTACTGGAGCAAGCACAGTACCCTGGGGGACTGAGCTCTTAACGGTTGACGGGTTGGATTTTATTTTGTTGACTATTACACATTGGGTTCTGTTGGTCAGGAAATTGTAGATCCATCTGCCTACTTTTCCGGTAATTCCTTTTGAGCGCATTTTATGGGCAATAACACCATGGTCACATTTATCAAAAGCTTTTGCGAAATCTGTGTAAATTACATCAGCGTTTTGTTTGTCTTCCATAGCATCTAATGCCATATCATAGTGGTCCAGCAACTGCGACAGGCAAGAGCGCCCTGTTCTGAAACCATGTTGTCCGGGGTTATGGAGATGCTGTGATTCCAGCATCTTTTCATAGATTCCTATGAAGACTGTAAAATACTCCAAGATGACTTAAATAATTTAGAGGGATGGTCGGAGAAATGGTTATTTGAGTTCAACAGAAGCAAGTGCAAAGTGATGGAAATGGGAACAAATACCAGGACACCAGAAGGATAGTACAGTACTATTCCCTGTAACAACTAGAGAAAAAACCTTGGAGTGGATATAACACCACATATAAACAAGATAACATCAGCAGCATGCTCTATAATTGCAAAAGTCAGAACATCATTCAGGAACTTTAATAAGGAGGAATTTACATCACTGTACACTGTTTACATAAGGACATTCTTTGATTGGGCCACCCGATCATAGAGACCTCATATTTCAAAACACATAAGATACCAGGAAAAGTTTCAGAGATTTGCAGAAAGAGAGAGAGAGAGAGAGAGAGAGAGAGAGAGAGAGAGAGAGAGAGAGAGAGAGAGAGAGAGAGAGAGAGAGTGTGTGTGTGTGTGTGTGTGTGTAATTACCTAAGTGTAGTTACAGGATGAGAGCTATGCTCGTGGTGTCCCATCTTCCCAGCACTCTTTGTCATATAACGCTTTGAAACTACTGACGGTCTTGGCCTCCACCACCTTCTCCCCTAACTTGTTCCAACCGTCTACCACTCTGTTTGCGAAAGTGAATTTTCTTATATTTCTTCGGCATCTGTGTTTAGCTAGTTTATATCTATGACCTCTTGCTCTTAAAGTTCCAGGTCTCAGGAAATCTTCCCTATCAATTTTATCAATTCCTGTTACTATTTTGTATGTAGTGATCATATCACCTCTTTTTCTTCTGTCTTCTAGTTTTGGCATATTTAATGCCTCTAACCTCTCCTCATAGCTCTTACCCTTCAGTTCTGGGAGCCACTTAGTAGCATGTCTTTGCACCTTTTCCAGTTTGTTGATGTGCTTCTTAAGATATGGGCACCACACAACCGCTGCATATTCTAGCTTTGGCCTAACAAAAGTCGTGAACAATTTCTTTAGTATATCGCCATCCATGTATTTAAAAGCAATTCTGAAGTTAGAAAGCGTGGCATAGGCTCCTCGCACAATATTCTTTATGTGGTCCTCAAGTGATAGTTTTCTATCTAGAACCATCCCTAGATTTCTTTCTTTATCAGACCTGTCGGCCCTGCCCTCCCTCCTCTTTTATCAGCTGATCTTTGAGCTCTCGGCTACCAACAAATGATGTAGCATCACCCGAAGGCAGCTAAGTACACAGTGACCCAAATGTGATTGAAAAAACCAACAAGACCAACCCGTATTCTCTCATTTCGACCTCACTAGTGTTGCTCCCTGGAGCTAGGAAGCTGTATCCGACGTTCACTGCTGCCTCATCAACGAGTCTTCCCTATTGTACCTACCTACATTTTATCCTGCTACCATGCATAATAAGACCGGTAAGACCCTTAAGAAAGGAAGCACACCAAACAGGAATAACCCTACTAGCCAGGCTAGCAACATGATTAGTTCAGCTATCTCCCCCTCAGTGACCACCGTGGGGGGTACCGACTCTCCCCTCGTCAACAATAACAAACAATCTCAGCTGGGCGCAGCGCCGTCTCCGACTCGGGCCATGCAACTGTTATGTAGCCATATGGACCAACTTAAACGAGCAGCTGCCCCTTGTTCTGACTTAAGCGCCTTACTGATAACCCTTGGCTCAAGTTATTAACTCAAGTACATGAAGATCAAATGTCAGTAATCAAAGAGCAGTCGGCCTTAATAATGAACCTGCAAGGTTCATTATTATCTTTGCAGAAAGAAGCTGGAGCCTTACTCAAGAACAATCAAGATCTATCAACCAGTCGTCCACCTCGAGCAAGAATTAAACCTTCTCAAGAACACAGTTACTAACTTTAATCCAGATGAAACCACTAGAAAACAGGAAGAAATATTACAACAGTTTGAGAACCATCTGAACAACCTACAACACCAACACACTGTTACCCAAGATGAAGCAGACCAACATAAACTACTTAAGTCTGTAATTATCTCTTCACATGATTTTCCCCAAGAAACTGATGGAGAAGACTGTGCTGCCATCGTGATCAAGGTATTGCAGGATAAGTTAAGGTATTCAATCCAAAAAAATCACATCAAATCAGTTTATAGAGTGGGTACCAAATCATCTGGTACAAATAACCGTAGAATACGAATTAAACTAGATAGCTGCTCCTGCAAGTCTGATCTTATCACATCTGCAGTCGCTAGTAAATCCTCTGTTTATATGAATGAATGTCTGACCAGGTTCAGGCAAAATCTCTTTTTTAAACTGCGTGGTTTCTGCAAAAACTCCACTATAATTAAGCACTGTTTTGTGCGAGATGGTAAAATTATAGCTAGGAGGACTAACATTGGAAAAACCTATTCAATAACCACTGAAGCTCACCTTAATTCTTTCCTCAGTGACTGTGGGATAGCTGCTGTATAGCCAGAATTCAAATTATAATCTCATTTAACTACCATTGTGTACTTTAGCTCTGCCTTTCCTTTCAAAAGGTTTTAACTTTAGTTAAAAAAAAAAAAAAAATTGTCATTTTATTATTGTCTTCTTTCATTTTACTCCCATGCTCCATAGTACACTGGCTTTGCCTGTGTCCTCTAGTATTAACTTCATTATCCAGTGTTCCTGAGTGTATCTCTATTTAAACTACCTCATTTTGTCTTAGTGTAACTTTAGTATTAAACTATAGTGTACTTATAATAGTATAGTAAGCAAGCTTTTTATTTTATAGATTTCATAATTGCTTTTTGACTTTTTTGGTCATCTATTGTTATTAATTATTCTAGTTCATTATTTACATTCCTAGTTCCCATTAAGTTTTTATTACTTAAATAACCATTAACCCTTTAACTGCGCAACGCGCCTCCAGGCTCGCGTCTGGTTTGCGCAGCGCGCCTCCAGGTATTTTTATTTTTCACGTTCCATTCAAAACTGGCGCGCGGTGACGTGGGTAGGGTATGGGTGGGTGGGGGCCCCAGTGATCGTCCGCCATCTTCAAAAAAAATCCCAGCATGCCCCGCGGCCGTGGGGAGCCTCAGTTTCACAGCAGCAACCATGTCTGACGCATCCTCTACGAGCTCCCGCTCCACGGTGACCCGCGGTCATGGAAAACGACTCTCTGAGGAGGAAATACGCGACATTTTGTATGATGACGGTGCTCTGGATGATGACCTAGACTATGATCCTGAGAAAGACCTTACTCAGATATCTGATACGAGTGAGGAGGAGACGGAATTTGAAGATGCGGCGAGTGTGTATGGTACACGTGCCTCGCCCGGCCTGCCTCGCCGCCCTGGGTCAACACCGTTATCATCACCACCACCATGTATGTCCCCAGACGCTAGTAGTTTATTCAGTGATAGTACGTGTGACGATTCATTCTCGGGCTTCAGTGACATTGGCTCTGATACGAGTAGTGTAGACGACCCGAGTACGAGCAGCGGTGGTGTTACCAGGCGGGGTTTTGCTGCCTCAGCAACACGCCGGGCAGGCGGCGGCGTGCCTCACAGCATGTGGACAACAATGAGAGTGGCCCCTCAACATCATTTATTCGTGGTAGGCCTACAGTACGGAAATCTGCCTCAGCGTCTAGCATAGCCTCACGCAGCTCCAGCAGATGCAGCAGACCACGTAGCTGTAGTTATGGTGCTCGTGGTGGTGTTGGCCGTGGTGTTGGCGCCAACAACAAACCCCCTGGTGTACTTGTGTGGGAGGATTGCACCACATTTGTCCCTCAAATACCAACATTTGATGATAGCGATTTTGGTGTTACACCATTATTTCCATATACTGGTGATGATATGGCAGACATGGATTATTTTCAGGCATATTTTGACAATGTATTCATGACGCATCCTGTGACTGAGACAAACAGGTTCGCTCACAGCCTCATAGACGATGGCATTTTACCTGCCTCACGCCTCACGCGATGGAAGGACACGACAATCGACGAAATGTACGTGTTTCTGGCACTCACCATGATGATGAAGCACTCTGAGAAATCTGTCATCCAGGAATATTGGAGCAAAGACAGCCTTGTTCCAACGCCCGTGTTCAACCGGTACATGTCGCGTGATAGGTATCTCTTGATTCTCAGGTGCCTGCATTTCGAAAATAATGCAAATGAGGACAGACAAGACAGACTGTGGAAAGTACGGAAGATGTTCAGTGACATGAGAGGGAAGTTCAGGGATTATTTTGTACCTGGACAGAATGTGGTTATTGACGAGTCGCTTGTACTGTTCAAGGGGCGACTGGCATTCAAGCAGTACATCCCATCAAAGCGGCACCGATTTGGACTGAAGTTTTTTGTGCTGTACGACTGTGAGACTGGTATCGTCTTGGACATGATATTATATTCTGGTACAGACGTCGACATACCAGCTCAAGATGTACACGAGTTCTCAGGCAGTGTCGTGAAAACCCTGATGGAACCGTTGCTGAACAAGGGGCATGTACTGTTCACCGACAACTATTACACCAGCCCCTTGCTGACCAGATACCTCCTTGCCCACAACACCGGTGTATGTGGCACTGTGAAGGGCCACAGGAAGGAAATGCCAGTGTTCGGTTTAGCTATAGCCGTGGGTGAGTGCCAGCTGCGCAAGTGTGACAAAACGCTGTCAGTGCGGTGGAAGGACAGACGCGAGGTGAATATGCTGACTACGATTCACACCGGTGCCATGGTGGACAGTGGGAAAGTCCACTTTCAGACACGCAACACCATGTATAAGCCAGACTGTGTCATAGACTATAACGTGAACATGCGCCTCATCGATAAGTGTGACATGATGCTTAGTGGAGTGGAGTGTGTGTGCAAGTCTGTGAAGTGGACGAAAAAGTTCTTCTTCCACCTCATGGATGTTGTAGTGCTCAACTGCTACAATATGTACCTAGTAAAATCAGGCAGGAGACTGTCTATACGTACATTCAGTGCTGGTGTTGTGTCACAGCTGCTAGTAAAGTATGGCAAGGAGGGTTCTGTTGTACCGCGCGGAGTGCAAGCAACAATGCCACATGCAGCTCCAGACAGATTGATGGGTAATGAAAACTTCAGAGTACATATGCTCGAGTATATGCCAGGCACAGCATCACGGGAGAAGGGTAAACGTGCTTGTATAGTATGCAGGAACACTACCTGCAGAGAACAAAAACGATGCATGAGCACCTGGTGCGTGGAGTGCAAGGTGCCACTCTGCCCCGTTGGCTGTTTCGCAGCATATCACACACTCGCGGAGTACTGAGTGTGTTTATGATGTGTGTATATAGTGTGTGATACTGTACAGTGTGTATATAAAGTGTAAATATAAATATATTAGGCATGATACATTGGAAATTGTGCAGGATAAGTGACGTTGTTTGCGATGCACGTAACACAGTGTCTACGGACAGTACGGATGTTGTACTGCGATAATAGAGTGTACGTGTTCATTATACATTGGATTGCCATGTAAAAACAATGAAAATGTATTTAGAAAGGTGCGCAAAAAATGACCGAAAATATATTCGCGGCAACTCGCGCGCCCGCCCCGACCGCCCCACCCGCCCCGGGAGCTTACAGCACGGGCGCACGGGGAATCATGACGTCACGCCCCAACTTACGGACCCCATAGCAGCCAAAGTAAGTACAATTACGACTTTTTTTTTTTTACATACCCATACTGAGGGAAGGGTTTTTGACACTTTAAAAAGAAAAAAGAATTTTTTCCAGAGAATTTATTTCCTGCGCACCACGGGGGTGTCATATTTGGAGGCAACGCAGTTAAAGGGTTAATCACCTTCAGTGATTAAGTGCTAAATTGCACACTAGTTTCTTTGTCAGCTATCTCACCCTGTCAGAGTAAAAGAGACAAATGTATGTGAATGCATGTGTGTGTGTACATTTGAATGTAAATATGTATATGAACGTATATGTGTGTATGTATATGTATGTGTATAAAGTATATAAGGAAGCTGATCAGAATTACATTTCACCTTTGTAAATGCACATTAATGACACTATGTAAAAGACACATCGAACACTTTATGTAGGGCATACATAAATCTGTGTATCTATGTATTTATGTATGTAGGTTAGCTTAGCATTTTAAAAGTACCGAATCACCTTCTGTGGTTGATTGTTCAATAAACCCCTGAACTATATGTTTAGCACATCTCTAACCCTGTCCATGGAAGACAGAAGAAAATGTATATATTCTTGTTAGCATTGTAAGTGTGTGGCCACGTCTGTGGTAGAAAAAAAAAAAACTGCCACTGTCACTCAGCATGCCAACTTAGTGGTTTGTTATGGTGAACACAAATGTAGATACTTATATATAACATCTCTATATAGAGAATAAAAGCAAAAACAGTATGGTGGGAGGAGAATGTGGGCGAGTGAGGTGTTGAGGGAGTGAGTGGCAGCGAGTGGCTGGCTGGTGTGTGGCGGTCACTCCTCGTTGCTTTTTGACTCATAATACCAACTTAGTGGTTCGTTATGGTGAACAAAACATGCAGACACTTATATATAACCTGTGTATATAGTGTAATAACCGACAAAGTGTTTCTTCACTGTTTGATGGACATAATAATTGAATCAACAATATGAACATCATATTTTTGAGTACAGCGATCATTCACTCATTATATTATATAAATATATCACACTACACACTATTGAATAATATTACAGCAAAAAAACTACAAAAAATCAATCGGAGACATTGAAATGATTAGGTAATTATCTCTTTGTGGCCACTCTTGCCTGACAGGTGGG
>WNGS01165134.1:0-24159 GCA_020271785.1 Procambarus virginalis | reverse complement strand
ACATTGGTTTCATTTTGGATACAAATGTCCTGGAGATTCAGAATGGAAACAATTATAGTTGAACATGCAGAGGAGTTTAAGAATCTGTGGTGGCGAGAGTGATGGACACAGCCTTCACAATTATTCAGAGAATGTAAACATCTAAGAGTCATTAGAAATATGTGTGTAGAATAATAAATCATACAATGTTTGAGTTAGGGAAAAACACCATTTGTCATATAGATACTGTTCTTAAAGATTCACCCATTTTGCAACAGCAAGATAACGTATAAGATTTAAGGGATGACGAGTTAATCTTCTTGTTTGATAAACTGTGCACTTAAGACATAGTTAATATAAGAACACGCCAATATATATGACAACAAAACGTTTCTGATTCTTTCACACCACTTTCCAGCAACATTTATAATTTATATAAATTATTTAGGGAATAATACATAAATTATATATTTAAACATGATATTAGTGTTTAGTGGAATGCATAAGGAGTCAAATTGTGTTAAAAGGAGCGATTTTTAGAAAATTTGGACAACTACTTTTTTCTGATCATAGAATAACTAAATGTGTTTTGAAGATTTCATTCAGCCATTAAATATCATTCACAATTTATTAATGAATTTTACAATAAACACCATAATTTTGTATTTAAACATGTAAATACTATTTGTAATACATTAGGAACAAATAGTTGTAGAATAACAATTTATTATAAAACCTATGTGTTTGGATTTTTGGATTAAAAGTTTCTCAAAGGCTCTCCTGCACCATTCTCAATGCAAATCATTCCTACACCTATGGGAAGAGATAGACGAACGTTTTCTATACGATTTGTGTTTGCTGGGCGGGTCCTCTTAGAGGATCCTACAATCCTCATCTGTCACAACTCTTCTCATTACTTTGCGTCATCCATGAACATGTAGGATTCCAGTCCTGTAAAATATCATTTACATAAATTAGAAAGAGGATTGGTACCTCACCGATCCTTGAGGTATTCCACTCGTTACTGCTCGCCAGTCCAACTTCTCGCCCCTTACCATTACTCTCTGGCTCCTTCCTGTTAGGTAGTTCCTTATACATGCTATCTTTAGGTTATCTTGAGATGATTTCGGGGCTTAGTGTCCCTGCGGCCCGGTCTCGACCAGGCCTCCACCCCTTGGAAGCATCCCGTGACAGCTGACTAACTCCCAGGTACCTATTTACTGCTAGGTAACAGGGGCATCAGGGTGAAAGACACTCTGCCCATTGTTTCTCGCTAGCGCCCGGGATCGAACTCGGAACCACAAGATCACGCATCCAGTGTTCTTTCCACTCAGCCGCCGGCTCCCCAGCCTTTCCGTTGGGGAGCTAGGACCTTTTCGCTTACTCCTGCCTGCCTCTCTAGTTTGTATAGCAGTCTCATCTGTGGTACTGTATCAAAGGCCTTTTGGCAGTCAAGAAATATGCAGTCTGCCCAGCCTTCTCTGTCCTGCCTTATCCTTGATACTTTATCATAGAATTTCAAAAGGATGGTTAGGCATGATTTCCCTGTCCAGAACCCATGTTGGTGTTTGTTTTCAAACCCAATGCTCTCCAGGTGCTCAACGAATCTTGGCCTAATTATTCTTTCAAGTATTTTGCAGGGGATGCTTGTCAGTGATACGGGTCTGTAGATAAGTGTCTCCTCTGTATCTCCTTTCTTAAAAATCGGTACGACATTTGCCTTCTTCCAGCAACTGGGCAATTCTCCCGACATTAGTGTCTCATTAAAGATCATTGCCAGAGGCACGCTGAGAGCCTACGTTGCCTCTTTTAGAATCCACGGTGATACTTTGTCTGGTCCAGCCACTTTAGTTGCATCTAGTGTTGTCAACTGTTTCATGACCTCCTCTGCTGTCACCTCTATATCTGATAGTCTTCTGTCTAGGGCAATCTTTTCTAACAATGGGAGCCGGTCAGGCTCAGTTGTGAACACTCCATGGAAACTTGCATTCAGTACCTCGCAGATTTCCTTGTCACTTTCTGTGTATGCCCCCTTGTTTTCCTCAGTCTTGTCACTTGATCATTTACCGACATCTTCCTTCTAATATGGCTATGTAGTAATTTAGGTGGATTTTTCGCTTTGATTTCAATATCATTCTCATAATTTCTTTCCGATATTCATCTTTTGGTAATGTAGTCGTTCCTAGTTCTGTTTCATCTAATCCTGTTGTTCTCTGTCCTTTGTCTTCTATACTTCCTCCACTCCCTCCTGCTTTTCACTTTGCTTCCTGACACTGTCTATTAAACCATGGGTTATTATATTTCCTCCTGCTTTTTTCCTGTACTGTTGGAATAAATCTCTCTTCAGGTTCTTTGCATTTCCATATGACTTGGTTCATCATATCTTGCACTGTTTTCCTCTAATTTCTTCCTCTCACAGCACTTCTTCCAGGTAGTCCCTTAACCTTCTGTAGTCCCCTTCTCTGTAATCAACTCTCCTTCCCGGACCTCTTGTCCTTTGGTCACAATTTTAAGTTCCATCTTAAAACCAGACCTTGTCAAGGTCTGGTTTTGGGTTCCCCTCTTGTCTCTGGGACTGTTGTGTTGGGGGATGTGATTTCCTGGTTTCCTCCTCTCTCCCTGCGCTTCCTCCTTGCCTCTGCTGCCCTGGCTCTCTCCTCCTTCGTCCTGTCCCTCTGCAGGAATACTTTTTTGTATCCCTCCACATGCTGCAGACGACTCTTCCTTTCGAGGATATCCTCCTTCGTGGTTTCGTCTGTAAACACCACCTTTACAAGTCGGTTTCTGTCCTTGTTGTACCAGCCCAACCTGAAAACCTTCTCAATGTTTTGTACAGCCCCTTCCATCTGTAACCCCTTCAGTAGCCCATGTACTGCCTCTCTATCCTTGTTATTCCATTCTTGCTTGTTGGATCCCTCCTGTTCTTTGATGCCTACAACTACCGCTGATCTTTTTCTGCCTACAACTACCACTGATCTTTTTCTGTGTGTGTGTGTGTGTGTGTGTGTGTGTGTGTGTGTGTGTGTGTGTGTGTGTGTGTGTGTGTACTCACCTAGTTGTACTCACCTAGTTGTGCTTGCAGGGGTTGAGCTCTGGCTCTTTGGTCCCGCCTCTCAACCGTCAATCAACAGGTGTTCAGGTTCCTGAGCCTATTGGGCTCTATCATATCTACACTTGAAACTGTGTATGGAGTCAGCCTCCACCACATCACTTCCTAATGCATTCTATTTTACAACCACTCTGACACTAAAAAAGTTCTTTCTAATATCTCTGTGGCTCATTTGGGCACTCAGTTTCCACCTGTGTCCCCTAGTGCGTGTGCCCCTTGTGTTAAACAGCCTGTCTTTATCAACCCTGTCGATTCCCTGAGAATCTTGAATGTGGTGATCATGTTCCCCCTAACTCTTCTGTCTTCCAACGAAGTGAGGTTCAATTCCATAGTCTCTCCTCGTAGCTCATACCTCTCAGCTCGGGTACTAGTCTGGTGGCAAACCTTTGAACCTTTTCCAGTTTAGTCTTATGCTTGACTAGATAGGGACTCCATGCTGGAGCCGCATACTCCAGGATTGGTCTGACATATGTGGTATATAATGTTCTGAAAGATTCCTTACACAAGTTTCTAAAGGCCGTTCTTATGTTAGCCAACCTGGCATATGCTGCTGATGTTATCCTCTTGATATGAGCTTCAGGGGACAGGTCTGGCGTGATATCAACCCCCAGGTCTTTCTCTCTCTCTGACTCTTGAAGTATTTCATCTGTGTGTGTGTGTGTGTGTGTGTGTGTGTGTGTGTGTGTGTGTGTGTGTGTGTGTGTGTGTGTGTGTGTGTGTGTGTGTTTGTGTACTCACCTAGTTGTACTCACCTAGTTGTACTCACCTAGTTGTGCTTGCGGGGGTTGAGCTCTGGCTCTTTGGTCCCGCCTCTCAACCGTCAATCAACAGGTGTACAGTTTCCTGTGTGTGTGTATGTGTGTGTGTGTGTGTGTGTGTGTGTGTGTGTGTGTGTGTGTGTGTGTGTGTGTGTGTGTGTGTGTGTGTGTGTGTGTGTGTGTGTGTGTGTGTGTGTGTGTGTGTGTGTGTGTGTGTGTGTGTGTGTGTGTGTGTGTGTGTGTATGTGTTTACTCACCAAGTTGTACACAACTAGTTGTGCTTGTGGGGTGTTGAGCTCTGGCTCTTTGGTCCCACCTCTCTACTGTCAATCAACTGGTGTACAGATTCTGTCAATCAACTAGTGTACAGATTCTGTCAATCAACTGGTGTACATATCATATCTACATTTGAAATTGTGTATGGAGTCTACCTCTACCACATCACTGCCTAATGTATTCCATCTGTTAACACTGAAAAAGTTCTTTCTAACGTCCCTGTGGTGACTCATTTGGGTACTCAGTTTCCACCTGAGTCCCCTTGTTCGCATACCACCCATGTTAATCAGTTTATCTTTATCTGCTCTGTCAATTTCTCTGAGAATTTTGTAGGTAGCAATCATGTCTCCCCTTACTCTTCTGTCTTCCAGGGTCGTCAGGTGCACTTCACGTAGCCTTTCCACGTAACTCATTCCTCTTAGTTCTGGGACTTGCCTAGAGGGAAGTCTGAACTTTTTCAAGCTTCGTTTTTGTGCTTGACAATGTATGGGCTCAATGCTGGGGCCCATACTCCAAGATTGGTCTGACATATGTGGTATACAAGGTTCTGAATAATTCCTTGTAAAGGAATTCTTTTTATGTGGGCTTCAGGATACTGATTTGGTGTGATATCAACTCCTGGATATTTCTCTATGTTCGTTTCATGAAGGACATAACCTCCCATTCTGTATCCTGTGTCTGGCCTCCTGTTTCCACTGCCTAGCTTCATTACCTTACATTTGTTCGGGTTGAACTGTAGTAGCGATTTATTGGACCATTCATTCAGTTTGTATGGATCATCTTGTTGCCTCATACTATCTTCCTGTGACTTATTCCTCCTCATAATTGTTGCATTATCAGTAACATTGAAAGGAACGAGTCTATTCCCTCTGGGAGATCATTCATATATATCAGAAACAGTATAGATCCAAAGACTGAACCCTGCGGGATCTCACTGGTGGCACCTCACCAATCTGAGACCTGGCCCCTCACAATGACTCACTGTCATCTGTTGCTTAGGAACTCCCTTATCCAATGGAGTACCTTCCCTTTCACTCCTGCCTGCATCTCCTGCTTGTGCTCTAGACTCCTGTGTGGTACTGTGTCAAAGTCTTTCTTGCAATCCAAAAATACGCAGACTGCCCACCCCTCTCTTTCTTGCCTGATTTTTGTTGCCTGATCGTAAAATTCAATTAATCCTGTGGGGAATGATTTGCCATCCCTTAACACATGCTGATGTTGTGATACAAAGTTCTTTCGCTCTAGATGTTCCACTAACTTTTTTGCACAAACTTTTTCATCAACTTGAATTGTATACAGGTTAGGGACACTGGCCTGTAGTTTAGTGCCTCCTGCCTATCCCCTTTTTGTATATAGGGACTACATTAACAGTTTTTCAAATTTTTTGCAGCTCCCCCTGTTACCAATGATTTGTTAAACACAATGGAGAGTGGCAAGCATAGTGCTTCTGCTCCTTCCTTTAGGGGGGCGTTTCAATCCCGTTAGGCTCCAAAAATGCAAAAATGAAAACTCGTTCGATTTCAATCAAACTTTTTGACAAGTTCTATATGAAAAGTGTTTCATCTGGTCCAAGTTTCAGCATCGTAGCATAAATAGGAAGGGAGAAAAAAAATATTGAAGTAGTTGTGAAAATTATGCCAAAATGGTCAAAATTGATTATGAATAAAGTGTCAACTGAAATCATAGCTATGACTCTTTGCTATCACAACAGCATATAACAAACAAATATTATAATTAGTTTAATTGGAAAAAAATTAAGAGAAAAAAAAAAGGATTTTTTTTTTTTTTTTCAAAATTTTTTTTTTTCATTTTTTTTGGGGCGATTTGCATCAAACTTACAGACCTTACTGTATGTAAGCCTATCTGTAAGGATGCCAATTTTGGAGAAAATTTGTTGATGTCTACCTCAGCCACAGATTTTAGAACCTTAGACTTTATTAATTTCTGTTTTTTTTTCAATTGACACAAACGTTTACAAAACTTTTTAATTTTTTATTCAATTTACATGAAACTTACACAGTATATAATGTATGGCATCTCTCTACATGTGCAAGTATTCATGTTTCTCTAAGTTCATTTATTGATTTATAATAGCAATAAACATGCCATATTTGCATAATTTTGGGGGGGGAACTTTGAACATTTTGTATTATTAAAATAAAGATGTTTTGGAAATTCTTTTACTTCCAATCCTTTATTATATGCCAATGTGTCAGAAAAGGGTCACAGAATAATTATATCTGAAACGTGTGTGAAGAAGTGTCGAATGAAAATGTGAAAAAAACGTTGAAAAAAAAAAAACTCTCTTTCTATTTACGCTGAAGTACTGAAACATGGGACAATTGCAGCCCTTTTCATATACAACTAGTCAAAAAATATTGGTTGACATTGAACAACTTTTCTGCACACATTGAAACGCCCCCTTTAGTATTCAAAGATGTGTTTAGTATTATATAGTGTGTGTGCTTGTGTATGTATTTGAGTGTGTTTCACCAAGTTGTTTTTTGTGTGGGTTGAGCTTTGCTCTTTCGGCCCGCCTCTCAACTGTCAATCAACTGTTTTTACTAACTACTTTTTTTCTTCTTTTTTTTCCACACCACACACACACACACACACACCCCAGGAAGCACCCCGTGACAGCTGAGTAACTTCCAGGTACCTATTTACAGCTAGGTAACAAGGGCATTCAGGGTGAAAGAAACTTTGCCTATTTGTTTCTGCCTGGTGGGAGAATCAAACCCACATCACAGAATTACGAGTCCTGCGCGCTATTCACCAGGCTACCAGGCACCCCATGTGTGCATGTGAGCGTGTGCGTGTGTGGACATGGGGCATATGTGTGTGTGAGCGTATGCATGGAAGCGTGTGCTTGTGTATTTGAGCATGTGAGCATGTGCGTATCGTGTGTATGTGTAATTGCCTAAGTGTAATTACCTAAGTGTAGTTACAGGATGAGAGCTACGCTCGTGGTTGTCCCGTCTTCCCAGCACTCTTTGTCATATAACGCTTGAAACTACTGACGGTCATGGCCTCCACCACCTTCTCACCTAACTTGTTCCAACCGTCTACCACTCTGTTTGCGAAAGTGAATTTTCTTATATTTCTTCGGCATCTGTGTTTAGCTAGTTTAAATGTATGACCTCTTGTTCTTAAAGTTCCAGGTCTCAGGAAATCTTCCCTATCGATTTTATCAATTCCTGTTACTATTTTGTATGTAATGATCATATCACCTCCTTTTCTTCTGTCTTCTAGTTTTGGCATATTTAATGCCTCTAACCTCTCCTCGTAGCTTTTGCCTTTCAGTTCTGGGAGCCAATTAGTAGCATGTCTATGCACCTTTTCCAGTTTATTGATGTGTTTTCTTAAGATATGGGCACCACACAACCGCTGCATATTCTAGCTTTGGCCTAACAAAAGTCGTGAACAATTTCTTTAGTATNCAACAGTTGATCAGCGAAGTTGCAGAATCTGTGGTGAGAGTGATGGACACCGCCTTGACCACTATCTACGTGAATGTGAACACCTGAGAGAAATCAGAAGTATGTGTAGAATATAACCCCACATTGTTTGAGTTAGGAAAACTCTTTGTCAATATTGATACTGTTCTTAAAAGATTTCCCATTTTTGCACCCGCAAGATAACGTAAGCTTTTAAGGGTTGATAGATGTTAATCTTCTTGTTTGAGGAGCTGTTCACTTGAGACAGTTAAGCAAGTCCCAGCTGTGTCTGGGTACAAGTGACAGGATGAACAACCCAGCGGGTTTTCTTCCTATTGGGAGTGTTGTACAAGCTGCTATGGCGGTGTGTCCACTCACAAGATGAGTGGCGCTGTCCAATACTGTCACTATGGCGGTGTGTCCAATCACAGGATGAGTGGCGCTACCCAATACTGTCACTATGGCGGTGTGTCCACTCACAGGATGAGTGGCGCTGCCCAATAAACTCGCTCCTCGGGGCAAAATTAAAAAAATTTAATAAGGAGCATAACTGGCCGACCCTTCATAGTGTTCAAGAGAGAACTTGATAAACACCTCCAAAGAATACCTGATCAACCAGGCTGTGATTTATACGTCAGGCTGCGAGCAGCCGCGTCCAACAGCCTGGTTGACCAGTCCAGCAACAAGGAGGCCTGGTCGGGGATCAGGCCGCGGGGACGTTGAGCCCCCAAAACATTGCAAGGTAACCGCAAGGTATGTATTACCTACCTACCTCATTTATCTAAGGCCAACTAATATTAATGGCCTCGACAAGGACATGAAGCCGATGGCTTGTCGAATGTCTCTAATTTGCCTTGATATTTTCTAGATGGATTTTTAAACTAACAGAATTTTGGCTTTTGCGGCTTCAGTGGGTAGGCGGTTCCATGGGTTTATAACCCTGTGGGTGAATAAGCATCTCCTGTTCTCAGTCGTATATTAAGGTTTGTTGAGCTTGAAACCGTTGCTGTTTGTCTGTGTTACACCTGACCTTTTGAAGAAATTGTCAGGATCAACATCTTCCAATTTGTTCAGAACTTGTATTTTAAAAATTTCAATAAGATCCTCCCTGGTTTGTCATTCCTGGTTTGCAGTGTTGTTAGGCCTGTGGCCCTCAACCGTTTCTGATACGAGAGATGATGACGTTCTTATCTCAAGAATGACGTTTTTTCCCCTGGTGTTGCACTTTCTTCAGAGCAGCTATGTCCTTCTGAAGATGAGGACTCCATGTTTGGATACAGTAATCTAAATGGAGGCGTACCAGAGATTTATACAGTTGAATCACTACCTTCCTTTCCATAAAGTCAAAGGTACGCTTGATTATCCCAAGAATTTAGTTAGCTTTTCTGATTGCTGCTCCTACCTGTTGTGCAACTTTTAGTGAGTCGTGGATTTTGACTCCAAGGTCGTTTTCTTCATCAATCTGCTGTAATGTAACGTTATTAATTTGATACTCGTGGCGTGGATTGTTATGCCCCACATGCAGGGTCTTGCATTTGTCGATATTGAAAAGTATTTGCCAGTCTTCTGACTACTTGTGGCGTTCTTGTAGATCTCTTTGTAAGGCTTCAATATCATTATCATTTTCAAATTTACCATAACTCTTTGTGTCATCTGCACATCTATTTCATGACATCTATTTCCACGCAAGTGTAGATGATAATTTATGTCATCTGCAAATTTGATGATGTGGTTTGTAATATTCCCATCTGTCATTAATGTATCTGATAAAAATAATTGGCCCCAAAATGGACCCTTGTGGTACCCCACTTCACACATTTCTCTATTCAGATTCGTTTCCATTGAGCATGCCCCTTTGTTTTTTTGTTTCAACCATTGAAATTTAATGCAATTTCTCCAATTGTTTTTTAATGTTTTCAGCAAAGATAATTTTCATGCTGATTTTTGTGTCATCTAGAAAAGATGATAGGAAGCTGTGACTTGTATTTTTGTCTATATCTGATATGAGAATAATGAAAAGCAGTGGTGCAAGGTTTGTACCCAGATTCAGAGGTATGCCACCAGACTAGTCCCGGAACTGAGAGGTATGAGCTACGAGGAAAGGTTTCGGGAGCTGAATCTCACGTCCCTGGAAAACAGAAGAGTAAGGGGGAGACATGATAACCACCTACAAAATTCTCTGGGGAATTGACAGGGTAGACAAAGACAAACTCTTTAGCACGGGTGGAACATGAACAAGGGGACACAGATGGAAACTTCGTACCCAAATGAGCCATTAGAAAGCCATAACAGAGACAATAGAAAGAATTTTTTCAGTGTCAGAGTAGTTAACAAATGGATTGCATTAAGCAGTGATGTGGTGGAGGCTGACTCCATACAGTTTCAAATGGAAATACTCGGAACCCAGTAGGCTCAAGAATCTGTACACCAGTTGACAGTTGAGAGGCGGGACCAAAGAGTCTGGTTGATACCTGGTTGATGGGGTTCTGGTAGTTCTTCTACTCCCCAAGCCCGGCCCGAGGCCAAGCTTAACTTGTGAGAGTTTGGTCCACTAAGCTGTTGCTTGGAGCGGCCCGCAGGCCCACCATAGCCCGGTTGGTCCTGCACTCCTGGTGACTTACTGTAAATATGTAGCTCTTGAAATAGCACTTACTCTGTAACTAGCTGACATTGTAACTATAAGGTGTGAATGATAGATGTAATTGTTTATGTAATAATCTAAGATGAGGTCTGATAAAGACCTTTTGTGCCCTCTGTAATGCTTTTGCGCTACCGCTCACAGGATGAGTATGGGGTGCACAATAAACTAGCCGCCTTCGGCGGCAACAATCAAATCAATCCATGAAGGAAACAATCTAGTTTCCTCTTGAAGATGTCCACGGTTGTTCCGGCATTATTTCTTATGCTCGCTGGGAGGACGTTGAACAACCACGGACCTCTGATGTTTATACAGTGTTCTCTGATTGTGCCTATGGCACCCCTGCTCTTCACTGGTTCTATTCTGCATTTTCTTCCATAACGTTCACTCCAGTACGTTGTTATTTTACTGTGTAGATTTGGGACCTGGCCCTCCAGTATTTTCTATTTGATATCTCTCTCGTCTTCTTTCTAGTGAGTACATTTGGAAGGCTTTGAGACGATCCAAATAATTTAGGTGCTTTATCGAGTCAATGTGTACCGTATATGTTCTCTGTATTCCCTCTATTTCAGCAATCTCTCCTGCTCTGAAGGGGGAAGTGAGTACTGAGTAGTACTCAAGACGGGACAACACAAATTAAGTAACTTGAAGAGTACTAGTTATATTATATAATCATTTGCTTAAATTTGTCCTATACTTATTTTTCAACTTTTTTCTCTGATTTCTTCTTTTACCTAGTTTGCCTAGCCTCGCCATACTCCTTTACTCCAGTGTACCCCTGGCTTTGCCTGTGTCTCAAATAGCATATTGTTACTTTCAGTGTACCTGAGAATACTTGTAAGCAATCTACCTCAATTTTCTTTTTTGTTCATTTTGTTTTTGTATTGTATAGTTTTGTTTATATCTTTTTTTTTGTATATCTATACCTTTTGTATTGTATAGTCTATGTTTATATGTTTTTTCTCTGAGTTCATTTACTACCTAGGTTGCCTAGCCTCACCATACTCCCTTACTCCATTGTACCCTTGTAAGACCCTTGTTAGCTACCTCATTTTTTCTTTGTTGTTCATTTTGTGTTTGTTTTGTATAGTCTTGTTTATATATTTTTTCCCCACTTATAGCTTAATTCGACTTTGTATTTGCCACAACTGCCTTGTTTTCCTGCAACCAGCCTCTTTATGCAGTCAAGTATAGACCCTGAACTAAACCTCTTATCCACTATCTATGACAATCATCATTTTAATGATCTAAATTGCAGTTATTTTGCAGCACAAGATGTTAACAATGTATTAACTCATAATCACAATATCTCTGTAATCAACCTGAACGTTAGATCCCTAGGTAAACATTTCGATGATGTTAGTGCCTTGATTGAAACTGTTGACAACAAATTCTCTTATTATACTTACTGAAACGTGGTTGAAAGAGGACACTACTCAACTCTTTAACATGCCTAACTACTCGGCAATTCACAACTGTCGTCAAATTCAGAGAGGTGGTGGTATTGCTCTTTACTACCACCATGAACTTACATGCTTAAAAGAAATTAGAACTAGAGACTCCTGTGGGGAGTATATCTTCGCTAGCTTCAGAGTCAAGGGTGCCGAGTCTGTCCTGTCTGTGGGTGCAGTCTATAGAATCCCTAACACTGATGTATCCGAATTCAACTCAAACCTCAGAAACCTAATACTCGATAACAGACTGAACAAAAACCATCTAATTATCGCAGGGGACTTTAATATTGACCTCTGCGAGCCTGAACACCCTACTACTGTTAGCTTCCTTAACTGTATGAATTCCTGCTTCCTCATACCCTTAATCACTAGACCTACTAGAATCACTGATAGTACTGCCACGTCTCTAGATCACATCTGGACAAACTTAACCTCTCCACTTACTTCAGGTATAATCACCGATAGCACTACAGACCATTACCCCACATTTCTCTTAACTAACATTAGCAAACCACCTCTAGAATCAAGGAAGCTAAGTTTTAGGCTGCACAATGAAACTGCATTAGCCAATTTTATAACTGCTGCTGATAATGTCAATTGGGAGTCCGAGTTAGGTAACATAGGGGACATCAACCCAGCAGTGCAATCTTTTCTTCAAAAAACTCTTAGCCTTTATAACACCCACTGTCCTATACTTACAAAACAAGTCACAACCAAAAGGCTTAACAATCCCTGGCTAACAAAGGGAATACTTAAATCCATTAATAAAAAACATGACCTTGAGAAGAAGTATAGATTAGGTATTGTCTCCAAAGAATTCTCAAAGAATTACTCGTTATTGCTATCTAAGATAATTAGACGAGCTAAAACTAAATACTTCGAGGATAAATTTACCCAAATAAGGAGAACATTAAAAAAACTTGGAGCACAATTTCACAAATATTGGGATCAAAGAAGATTCTAAATAACAAACATACACTCCTGTCCAATAACGATGGTCAGCTTTCAGCCTCTGATTCTGCTATTGAGTTCAATAGGTTCTTCTCTTCTATTGGTTCATCCCTTGCGAACGATATTCCATCCTCCAGTACTGGTGTTAACGACTATCTTACAGGTAACTATCCACAGTCTCTGTACTTAAAGCCTATTAATTCCACTGAAGTCAATGAGATAATCCTTTCCCTTAAAACCAAGTCTAGTGCCCTTGAGGAAATACCAACTTTAATTTACAAAAAAGCCTCCAGAACTTTAGCCCCTGCAATTGCATTGCTCTTCAACAAGTCACTTGAACTCCAAACCTTTCCAGATATTCTAAAAAAAGCGAGAGTAACCCCGGTACACAAATGTGGTGATCTCACAGATGTTAACAACTACAGACCTATATCAATCCTGCCTAACCTGTCAAAAATATTTGAGAAATTAATCTACAAGCAGCTTTACTCTTATCTAGCCAAACACAATATACTTAGCTCTTGCCAATATGGCTTCAGACCCAAAAAAGCACTAATGATGCACTTATTAGTATGATTAACTTGATTCATACAGCTCTTGATAAAAATGAGTTCCCTGTTGGGTTATTTGTGGACCTGCGAAAGGCTTTTGACACTGTCAACCACCAAAACCTTCTTCTTAAATTACATCATTATGGAGTCAGAGGACACTCCCTGCAATACCTCAAATCCTACCTTACTGACAGGCTCCAGTATGTTTCTGTGAATAATTCAATTTCTCCCACCCTACCCATCAACATTGGTGTTCCTCAGGGCAGCATACTTGGCCCTCTCCTCTTTCTCATCTACATTAATGACCTTCCTAATGCCTCCCAACACCTCAAACCAATTCTGTTTGCTGACGACACAACCTTCATTTACTCCAGTCCTGACCCCCTTGCTCTAAATGCCACAGTGAATACTGAGCTAGAGAAAGTCCATCTTTGGCTAACTGCTAACAAACTCACCCTTAACATTGACAAAACTTTTTATATTCTGTTTGGCAATAAATCCTCTAATCATATAAATCTCAAAATAAACAATACCCAAATTTGTAACAAATTAGATGGCAAATTCCTTGGCATTCTCATTGACCACAAGCTGAATTTCCGGGGACACATTCTAAATATATCTAAAAAAGTTTCAAAAACTGTTGGCATTCTTTCTAAGATCAGATATTATGTACCCCGCCCTGCCCTGGTGACTCTCTATTACTCCCTCATCTATCCATATCTCAACTATGGTATTTGTGCTTGGGGTTCTACTACCCAAAATCATTTACGTCCTCTAATCACTCAACACAAAGCTGCTATTAGGACAATATCCAACTCTGGCCCCAGACATCATTCGGTACCCCTACTCAAATCTCTGAATATGTTAGACATTAAGTCACTGCACATTCTCTCATGTGTATTATACATATATAAAACGCTGAACTGTAATGCCAATCCTGACCTCAAAAGCTTCATAGAAGGTTGTAACAGAACCCATAAGCACCACACCAGAAATAAATAGTTTTGATATTCCTAGAGTACGACTTAATCAAACTAGAAATGCTTTACAAATCAAGGGACCCAGAATGTGGAATGACCTTCCCAACCATGTTAAAGACTGTGCCTCTCTCAACCAGTTTAAGAGAAAAACGAAGAAATACCTAATAAATTCCCTGTAACCTGCCTTACCCCTCTATTGTCAACCAATGTCTGTTTTTGTTTTAAATGACGCTGTTTTGTCGACCGAATTGCATTTGTGCTGCTTTTTCAGCCATGTTCCCCCCTTCTTAACTGTTTTGTTTTTCTCAACTCATTTTATTCCTTATGCTCAATTAGTCTTAAGCCTTAGTCATTTAAGTTTTTCATGCCCGAAACGCTTTGCGTAATAGTGGCTTTAGGCATTGTATGTACTAGCCCTATCTATTTACTCCATCACTCTGTACAATCACTTTTATGTATGTACCTTACCTAAATAAACATTTTGATTTTGATTTTGATTTTGATTTTGAGTACAACCATTGTGATGGGATCCCTGATTTGAAAGTTCTCGTAATCCATCCTATCATTTTTCTTGCACCCGCAATATTTGCTTGTTTATGCTCCCTAAACGTTAGGTCGTTAGACATCATTATTCATCAGCCAAGCCAAAGCTCAACCCCAGCAAGCACAACTAGGTGAGTACAACTAGGTGAGTACTTGACAAACTGTGACGGACAACAGGGAGTGTAACGGCGTTAGGGAAACAGAAAACTGACACGAATCACACCAATGTGCAGGAGCATCGCTCACCAGCGGGATCAGATAAAGCTCCTTTACGTGGAGCACCACCACCACCGGGTCGTTAACCTCCCTCCCTCCCTCCTCACTCATCCCACCTAACCTTCCCCACCCGCTCCCACCTTAAACATTCCCACCCACTTATTGCTACCCAACACCCATCCATAACCCTTCCCACCCACTTACTTCAAACCCTATAAAAGTACAGCAGGCACTTATCAACCCATCTACACACATCTATCCCACTTACAACCTCCCCCCCCACCCACTCTCCCCCCTCCCCCCGCACTACCTACACTCTCCCGTCATAATACAACAGATCAAGTTATTGACAACAAGTGTAACCTTTCAAACAAACAAAAAACAATATCTCAAACAAAGATACATTCTTTCAAAGATACAATATCTCAAACAAACATTCTCTCGCCTTGGATATCCTTTGCATTTCATCAACTCTGCCTACTCTCAAGCTAAACGAAATTTCTTTCATCCTAAACCTGCTTCCAACAGTAGTAGCACTGTACTATGCCTTCCCTTCATATCTGAACTCAAAACTTTTACCAATACCTTTCGTCCTCTTGACATTAAACTCGCCTTTCGACAAACTAACACACTTCGTAGCAATCTAGTTCACACTGCTCCTCCTGCTTCAATGCTGCTGGTGTCTACTCTATTTCCTGTTCATCTTGTCCTCTCCAATACTTTGGCGAAACTGGCCGTACACTGAATGACAGACTTAAAGAACACAAGAGAAGTGTTAAGTCTGCAGACACTAACAATGCTCTCTTCTGCCATGTGAGGGATTCTAATCATCCCATTGATTGGTCTTCCTCCAAAATAATCTTTCCTGCCTCTACTCTTCACAGACGCCGTCTTGTAGAATCGGCTCTTATACACCAAGTACCCAACATGAACATGAGTCCTGGCTTTGTTGCTGTGGACTCTTCCCTTTCACAGTACATACTCAAATGCTCTAATCTTTCTAACAAACGTGACTTAACATAAGCTTACCCCTTCCATTTATCTTTCTTTCTCTTTCCTTTTCTTTCTCTCTTCTCCTACGCTCCCTTGCTATCCTCTTCTTATTCCTATTACTTTTCCTTCGGTGGTTATAATGGGAGCTGCCTCGTATGGGCCAATAGGCCTTCTGCAGTTCTCAGTATTACTACTATTCTCTACACCTTACTTTCCTCCTCACCTCTCTCTTGCCTATTTATTACCCGTTCTCTACCTCCTCATCACAAGCGACTTGAGAATGGTCCAGGACGGACCGAAACGTCGTCGTCCCTTCAACTTCTAGTGTGTGGTCTGGTCAACATACTTCAGCCACGTTATTGTGACTCATCGCCTGCATCTCAAACAAAGTAATGTTGTACCACGTGAACAAAACTACTTGATGAGCCAATTTTAAATAAAACGAATCGTTTGAGAAGGAAACATTATGGTAGGAAGTTTGGGTAGGAAATACATACCAAGCAATTACAAAGTAGATACCAGAGACAGGAAGGACTCATAGAATGGAACCAAACTGAAAATAATTTTAATCGTAGCTCTGACGCCATAATAATATAATAATATAATAATAATAATAATAATAATAATAATAATAATAATGATAATAATAATAATAATAATAGTAATAATAATGATAATAATAATAATAATAATAATACTGATAATAATAATAATAATAATAATAATAATAATGATATAATAATAATAATAATAATAATAATAATAATAATGATAATATAATAATAATATAATATAATATAATAATAATAATGATAATGATATAATAATAATAATAATAATAATAATAGTAATAATGATAATGATAGTAATAATAATAATATAATAATAATAATGGGAAAAGTAAACACTGATACAATAAAGAAAACGCATTCCATAAGGTACTCATACTAGAGTAAAAGAGCAGCCAAGGGTTTATTGGTTGGCAATGATCAGGCAGCCATATTTGTCTACCATTCAGCTTGCCTTAACACAATCATGTATTATTGGTAGATGTGAAGAGCGCCGTGACTATTGTTATGCCGAGCCCCTCGCGCTGCTGGGGTCAACGGCCGCTGCACGCAGTAAGGCATACATAGCGGCCCTCCCTCCTGGCTGGCGGTCTGCCTCACTGCTTCACACACGGGATAGCTGCTTCACTGGGGTTATGGCTGCTTGACTGACGGGATAGCTGCTTCACTGGGGGTTATGGCTGCTTGACTGACGGGATAGCTGCTTCACTGGGGGTTATGCTGCTTGACTGACGGGATAGCTGCTTCACTGGGGTTATGGCTGCTTGACTGACGGGATAGCTGCTTCACTGGGGGTTATGGCTGCTTGACTGACGGGATAGCTGCTTCACTGGGGTTAGGCTGCTTGACTGACGGGATAGTTGCTTCACTGGGGTTATGGCTGCTTGACTGACGAGATAGTTGCTTCACTGGGGTTATGGCTGCTTGACTGACGAGATAGCTGCTTCACTGGGGGTTATGGCTGCTTGACTGACGGGATAGTTGCTTCACTGGGGGTTATGGCTGCTTGACTGACGAGATAGTTGCTTCACTGGGGGTTATGGCTGCTTGACTGACGAGATAGTTGCTTCACTGGGGGTATGGCTGCTTGACTGACGGATAGCTGCTTTACTGGGGGTTATGGCTGCTTGACTGACGGGATAGTTGCTTCACTGGGGGTTATGGCTGCTTGACTGACGGGATAGTTGCTTCACTGGGGGTTATGGCTGCTTGACTGACGAGATAGTTGCTTCACTGGGGGTTATGGCTGCTTGACTGACGAGATAGTGCTTCACTGGGGGTTATGGCTGCTTGACTGACGGGATAGCTGCTTTACTGGGGGTTATGGCTGCTTGACTGACGGGATAGTTGCTTCACTGGGGTTATGGCTGCTTGACTGACGGGATAGTTGCTTCACTGGGGGTTATGGCTGCTTGACTGACGGGATAGTTGCTTCACTGGGGGGTTATGGCTGCTTGACTGACGAGATAGTTGCTTCACTGGGGGTTATGGCTGCTTGACTGACGAGATAGTTGCTTCACTGGGGGTTATGGCTGCTTGACTGACGGGATAGTTGCTTAACTGGGGGTTATGGCTGCTTGACTGACGGATAGCTGCTTCACTGGGGGTTATGGCTGCTTGACTGACGAGATAGTTGCTTCACGGGGGTTATGGCTGTTTGACTGACAGGATAGTTGCTTGACTGGGGGTTATGGCTGTTTGACTGACGGGATAGTTGCTTCACTGGGGGTTATGGCTGCTTGACTGACGGGATAGTTGCTTACTGGGGGTATGGCTGTTTGACTGACGGGATAGTTGCTTCACTGGGGGTTATGGCTGCTTGACTGACGGGATAGTTGCTTGACTGGGGGTTATGGCTGCTTGACTGACGGGATAGTTGCTTGACTGGGGGTTATGGCTGCTTGACTGACGGGATAGTTGCTTGACTGGGGTTATGGCGTTTGACTGACGGGATAGTTGCTTGACGGGGGATATGGCTGTTTGACTGACGGGATAGTTGCTTCACTGGGGGTATGGCTGTTTGACTGACAGGATAGTTGCTTGACTGGGGGTATGGCTGCTTGACTGACGGATAGTTGCTTGACTGGGGGTTATGGCTGCTTGACTGACGGGATAGTTGCTTGACTGGGGGTTATGGCTGTTTGACTGACAGGATGACTGTTTGACTGACGGGATGGCTGTTTGACTGAAGGGACGGCTGTTTGACTGAAGGGATGGCTGTTTGACTGAAGGGATGGCTGTTTGACTGAAGGATGGCTGTTTGACTGACGGATGGCTGTTGACTGAAGGGATGGCTGTTTGACTGACGGGATGGCTGTTTGACTGAAGGATGGCTGTTTGACTGAAGGGATGGCAGTTTGACTGCAGGGATGGCTGTTTGACTGACGGGATGGCTGTTTGGACTGAAGGGATGCTGTTTGACTGAAGGATGGCTGTTTGACTGAAGGGATGGCTGTTTGACTAGCGGGATTGCTGCTTGACTGACGGGACAACTGTTTGAATGACACCTGGTTGATACCTGTTGATGGGGTCTGGAGTTCTTCTACTCCCCAAGCCCGGCCCGAGGCCAAGCTTGACTTGTGAGAGTTTGGTCCACCAGGCTGTTGCTTGGAGCGGCCCGCAGGCCCACATACCCACCACAGCCCGGGTGGTCGGCACTTATTTTTTTTTAAACAATCTAGTTTTCTCGTGAAGATGTCCAAGGTTGTTCCGGCAATATTTCTTATAGTCGCTGGGAGGACGTTGAACAACCGCGGACCTCTGATGTTTATACAGTGTTCTCTTATTGTGCCTATGGCACCCCTGCTCTTTACTGGTTCTATTTTGGATTTTCATCCATATCGTTCACTCCAGTACGTTGTTATTGTTCTGTGTAGATTTGGGACCTGGCCCTCCAGTATTTTCCATGTGTATATTATTTGATATCTCGTCTTTTTTCTAGCGAGCACATTTGGAGAGCTTTGAGACGATCCTAATTATTTAGGTGCTTTATCGCGTCAATGTGTGCCGTATATGTTCTCTGTATTCCCTCTATTTCAGCAATCTCTCCTGCTCTGAAGGGGGAAGTGAGTACCGAGCAGTACTCAAGACGGGACAGCACAAGTGACTTGAAGAGTACAACCATTGTGATGGATTTGAAAGTTCTTGTAATCCATCCTATCATTTTTCTGGCTGACGCAATACTTGCTTGGTTATGCTCCCTAAACGTTAGGTCGTCAGACATCATTATTCCCAAATCCTTGACATGCTGTTTTCCTACTATGGGCAGATTTGATTGGGTTTTGTACCCTGTATTATGTTTAAGGTCCTCATATTTACTGTATCTGAGTACCTGGAATTTATCACTGTTAAACATCATGTTATTTTTTGTTGCCCAGTCGAAAACTCTGTTAATATCTGCTTGTAGTTTTTCAGTGTCTCCAGCAGAGGTAATTTTCATGCTGATTTTTTGTGTCATCTGCAAAAGATGATAGGAAGCTGTGACTTGTATTTTTTCCTATATCTGATATGAGAATACGGAAAAGCAGTGGTGCAAGGACTGACGGGATGGCTGTTTGACTGACGGTATAACTGTTTGTCTGACGGGATGGCTGCTTGACTGACGGTACAACTGTTTGACTGACGGGATGGCTGCTTGACTGACGGCACAACTGTTTGACTGATGAGATGGCTGTTTGTTTGATGGGACAACTGTCTGACTGACGAGACAACTGTTTGACTGATGGAACAACTATTTGACTGACGGGATGGCCGTTTGACTGAGGGACAACTGCTTGACTGACGGGATGACTGCTTAACTAACGGGATGGTTGGTTGGATGACGGTGTTTTTGAGATATATACAAGAGTTGTTACATTCTTGTACAGCCACTAGTACGCGTAGCGTACTAGTGGCTGTATACCTCTATTTAGCTTCTTCTACAAGACCCTCCCTCAAGAATAAAATATCAAACAACAGGTGCAATGCCTACGATCACTGTATATACGACCTGGAATACGATCCCCTGCCGCGAAGAATCGTTTTTTCATCCAAGTACACCATTTTACTGTTGCGTTAAACAGAGGCTACAGTTAAGGAATTGCGCCCAGTAAATCCTCCCCGGCCAGGATACGAACCCATGATATAGCGCTCGCAGAACGCCAGGCGAGTGTCTTACCATTACACCACGGAGACTGTGTTGATGCTTGACAATGGCTGACGGCCTATATTACTCACGCTACACTTCGACTCATCAGACAAACAGCAAAAACTAAGCTTGTCTGTAGTGTCAGTGAATAAATGGGTGACACTGGAGGACCCTGAAGACAGGTAGAAATACCGGCTGGAGGGGTGCCTCCCTCTCCCTCACCCCTCCATTAACACCTCCCCCCCCCTCTTCATAACCCTCCACCAATTCCTCGTACCCCCTCTTCCCCACCCTTCCACAAAGCCCATCTCTTATTCCCCATCCCAATATACAAAAAGGGTGACAGGCGAGAGGCATTGAACTACAGGCCAGATTCTCTAACTTACATACCATGCAAGGTGATGGAGAAGAGCACGAGGAAAAGGCTCGGAGAGCATCTGGAGGGAAAGAGCTTGGTAACATCACCAGAATGTGTTCAGAGATGTTAAATCGTGCCTCACAGGCTTAATAGAATTCTATGACCAGGCGACAAAAATTAGGCAAGAAAGAGAAAAGTGGGCAGACTGCATTTTCTTGAACTGTCAAACGCCTTTGACACAGTTCCCCATTAAAGGTTGTTACAAAAGTTGGAGAAACAGGCAGGAGTAAAAGTTAAGTTGATCCAGTGGATAAGGGAGTATCTCAGCAACAGGAAACAGCGAGTAACTGTGAGGGAGGGAGTGGGGGGGACATCAGAGTGGTGAGGTGTCAACAGCGGAGTCCCACAGGGCTCTGTACTTGGACCAATCGTGTTTCTGATATATGTAAACGATCTTCCAGAGGGTATAGACTCATTCCTCTCAATGTTTGGTTATGATGTAAAAATTATGAGAAGAATCAAGATAAGAGACTACAGGACGATCTAGACAAACTGGAGGAACAGTCTAAACAATGGTTACTGAAGTTTAGAACACGAAAGTGTAAAGTAATGAAATAAGGCGAAGGGAAAAGGAGGCAGAACACAAGGTACCATCTGGGAGGTGAAATCCTACAAGAGTCAAATAGAGAGAAAGATCTGGGGGCTGATATCACACCGAACCTGTTCCGAAAAGCTCACACCAAAAGGATATCATCAGCGGCATATGCTAGATTGACCAACATACGAACTGCTTTTATAAACTTATGTAAGGAACCGTTCAAGACCCTGTATACCACTGATGTGAAACCAATCCTGGAGTATGCAGCTCCAGCCTGGAGTCCATACCTAGTTAAATACAAGACAAAGTTAGAGAAGATTAAGAGGTATGCCACCAGACTAGTCCCAGAACAGAGAGGTATGAGCTACGAGGAAAGGATAAGGGAGCTAAACCTCACGTCCCTGGAAGACAGAAGAGTAAGGGGAGACATGATAACCACATGTCTCCATGTGGTTATATAGGCTACTATATAACAACATACTGGAGTGAACGATATGGAAGAAAATGCAGAATCTGCCATGATCTTTCTTGAGATTATCTTGGGATGATTTCGGGGCTTTTTAGTGTCCCCGCGGCCCGGTTCTCGACCAGGCCTCCACCCCCAGGAAGCAGCCCTTGACAGCTGACTAACACCCAGGTACCTATTTTACTGCTAGGTAAGAGGGGCATAGGGTGAAAGAAACTCTGCCCAATGTTTCTCGCCGGCGCCTGGGATCGAACCCAGGACCACAGGATCACAAGTCCAGCGTGTTGTCCGCTCGGCCGAACGGCTCCCTCCGATAGGCAGACTCTATACACAGTTTCAAATGTAGATATGATAGAACCCAATAGGCTCAGGAATCTGGACACCAGTTGATTGCAGTTGAAAGGTGGGATCAATGAGCTAAAGCTCAACCTCCGTAAGCGCAACTAGTTGAGTACACACACAATGGGAACAGGTTTACTGAGAATTAACAAGAATGGTGTGAAATGCTAAATGAACAGCTCCAAAGTGCGTTTGTACAAAATGGATTTCAAAGAGCCGGACCCAATTCAAATTCCAGAGTACGCCATAGACCACATAGAGGTATCTCAAGACCAGGTGGAAAACTACTCAAAGGGTCAGGAAGAAATAAATCAGTTGGACGTGATGGAGTTCCACCTTGGTGCTGCGAGAATGTGCAACTGAGTTGAGCATTCCACTCCAATTAATATTCCAGACATCCTTGTGCACAGGAATCTTAGCAGATATATGGAAAAAGTCAAACATAGTTCCAATCAATAAATATGGTAGCCGAGTAGACCCTCTAAATTATAGACCCGTATCATTAACAAGCGTGGTATTCAAAATACTAAAAAAAAAAAATTAAAACCAAACGGGCAGAACACGTGGAGAATAATGACAAAATAACAGACAGACAGAATGGTTTTCGAACAGGAAGATCCTGTGTAACAAATCTAACTAGTTTTTATGATATAGCCACAAAGATTCTACAGGAAAGAGGTGGTTGGGTTGACTGTGTTTTTTGAAACCTTAAAAAGGCTTTAAACAGTCCCACACAGGAGGTTGTTTGGAAACT
Organism: Procambarus virginalis; assembly: GCA_020271785.1. Taxonomy (NCBI): domain Eukaryota; kingdom Metazoa; phylum Arthropoda; class Malacostraca; order Decapoda; family Cambaridae; genus Procambarus; species Procambarus virginalis. Next base: position 1,064 of record WNGS01165134.1, on the reverse strand, counting down.
GAAACATGCTGGAGGGGTGACAAGCGAGACTTCTGATATGGCTGAAAATATTTCTAACAGACAGCCCATGAGGGAGGTAATCAGAGACAATGTATCTGACTGGAGAAGGGTTACTGGCGGAGTACCACAAGGTTCAGTTCTTGCACCAGTAATGTATTCATCGTCTACATAACGATTACCAGAAGGGAATGCTAGAATTATAATGAGCATGTTGCGGATGATGCTAAGATGCTGGGGAAGATAGGAGACGCACACAATTGTCATTCCTTCAAGTTGATCTAGATAAAATAAGTGCATGGAGCAACATAGTAGCAAATTAAATTCAATGTGAATAAATGCCATGTTATGGAATGAGGAATTGGAGAAAACAGACTACACACAACTTACAAATTATGTAAAAAAGAATTAAATAACTCTAATAAAGAACGAATCTAGGGGCCTGGGGCCTGACAGCTGAGTAAATAGCACTCGGGAATCGTAGTCCTGAGGTCCGGGATTCGATCTCCGTAGAGACGGAAACAAATGGGCAAACTTTCCTTCACCCTGATGCACCTATTCACTTAGCTGGTAGCTGCTTCCTGGAGATGTGTAACAAAAAAAGAGGCCTGGTCGAGGACCGGGCCGCGGGGACGCCCCGAAATCATCTCAAGGCAACTCAAGATAAGGGGTGTTTTGGACAGTAAACTGTCATCAGAGGAACACAACATTGTGAAGGAGCGTATGCGTCGCTTTCCAACTTCAGACTTGCTTTTAATTATAGGGATGGTGAAATACTCAATAAACTGTTCATGACTTTTGTGAGACCAAAATTGGAATATGTTGAATATGGTGGCCAACTCTCAAGAAGCACATAAAGAAACTGGAAAAGGTGCATAGGCATGCTACATAATGGCTTCTGGAACTGAAAAACAAGATTTACGAGGAGAGGCTAGAGGCATTATATATGCCAAAACTAGAAGACAGAAAAATAGGTGATATGATCACCACTTACAAATAATAACAGGGAATCATCAAAATTGACAAAGAGGAATTCCCGAAGCCAGCAACTTCACGAACAAAAGGAC
>WNGS01165133.1:39090-53464 GCA_020271785.1 Procambarus virginalis | reverse complement strand
TGTACAGTCGTCTGCGTTCTCTTTCTAGAGTGTTCCTCTTTCTGCCCCACCTCACCGGCACGTGCTTCAAGCAGACCTTGTAAGCTTCAGCTGTCAGTTGAGCTATTCCTGTGTGGGAGTTTTGTCGCTTAAGACCGTCTCCCATTGAATGGTTGAAAGGTCCACATTTATTTTTTCCCAGTCAATCCTCTTATTGTTGAAATTGAATTGATTGAATATTCCTTCTCGCTTGTTGGGTCTCTTAGATCTTACTACCGTTATTTATGCTAGTTCGCACTTCAATGAGCTTATGGTCTGAGTATGAAGTATCTGAGATTGTTATGTCTCTGATTAGTTCATCATTGTTTGTGAATAACAAGTCTAGTGTGTTTTCGTTCCTAGTTGGTTCTGTAATCTGTTGATTGAGCGAGAATTTGTCACAGAATCTCAAAAGCTCTCTGACCTGTGGCTGGTTATTTCCCAGGTCATTCCCTGCTATGATATTTGTGTTTGACATTCTCCATCTTAGACTCGGTAAATTGAAATCACCAAGGAAGATAATATCTGGAGCTGGGGTTGCTAGGTCATCAAGTATGTTCTCTATTTGTGCATCTGCTCTGTGAATTCCTCAACCGTTGTATCTGGCGGTTTATATATTAAAATAATAATTAGGTTTAGTTTCTCTACCTTAATTCCAAGTACCTCTACCACCTCTTTAGTTGTGTTTAGTAGTTCTGTGCATACCAGGTCCTCTTTAATATACAGACCTACTCCCCCATTTGACCTAGTTTTTCTATCACATCTGTATAAATTATAATTTGGAATCCAGATTTCTCCATCCATGTAATCTTTTGTATGAGATTTTCCGTGAATGCCCCAAATATGGAGTTTGAGTCTAATAGGAGACCATTTATGAACTTGACTTTATTTCTTGACTTTGGCGTTAGACCTTGAATGTTTGCAAAAATGAATGATTGTCCATGTTGTGTGTCACTTCTGGAAGGTTTTTGGTGGTTCTCCCTCCTCTCTACCCTGACCCAGGGTGTGTTGTTGTGGCAATGGTTTGTCCAGTTTTGAAATGATATTGGGGAGTGTGGTAGTCTCTGTGTAGTTGGGGGCGTAGTATGTATGGGCTTGATGACGAAATGTAGTCCAGTCTCGGGCATTTCCCCCTCTCCATCCGTAACTCCTGCCACGTCTCTGCCTGTCTGTTTCTCCCTCTGTTTCTGCCTGCCTCTAAAAAATGTTCAGGGCTATTATATTGGACTTCCTCTCTCTCTCCTATCCATCCATCCTATCATCCTATCCTATAATCCATCCTATCATTTTTCCTATCCTATAATCCATCCTATCATTTTTCTGGCTGACACAATATTTGCTTGGTTATGCTTCTTAAACGTTTGGTCATCAGACATCATTATTCCCAGATCTTTTACATGCTGCTTTCAAAGCAGCATGTAAATCTTTATGGGCAGATTTGATTGTGTTTTGTACCCTGCATTAAGGTCCTCATTTTTACGTACATGAGTACATGGAATTTTTCACTGTTAAACATCATATTATTTTCTACTGCGCAGTCGAAAATTTTATTAATATCTGTTTGTAGTTTTTCAACGTCTTCAGCAGATGTAGTTTTCATACAGATTTTTGTGTCATCTGCAAAAGATGATATTAATTGACTTGTATTTTTGTTTATTTCTGATATGAGAATAAGGAAAATTAGTGGTGTAAAGACTGTACCTTGAGGTACAGAGCTTTTAACTGCGCTTGCACTCGATTTTATATGGTTGACTGTTACTCTTTGTGTTCTGTTCGACAGAAAATTAAGTATCCAGCGTCCTACTTTATCAGTTATTCCCACTGACCTCATTTTGGGTGCTATGACTCCATGATCATACTTATCGAATGCCTTTGCAAAGTCCGCGTATATCACATCAGCATTCTGTTTTTCTTCTAATGTCTCAATGATTTTGTCTTAGTGGGCAAGTAGCTGCGAGAGGCATATCCACATGTTGGTCTGGGTTGTGAAGGTCATTGATCTCCACGAAACTGGTGACCTGACTCCTGATCACTCTCTCAAATACTTTTATTGTGTGTGACGTTAGTGCAACTGGTCTATAATTCTTAGCCAGTGATTTGCTCTCTCCCTTGTTTAAAGGGGCTATGTCTGCTGATTTAAGTTCATCTGGTATCTCCCCTGTGTCCAAGCTCTTCCTCCACACTATAATGAGTGTCTGTGCTACTGACACTTTGCATTTCCTTATATATATTGAATTCCATGAGTCTGGGCCCGGGGCTGAGTGCATGAGCATATTGTCAATTTCCCCTTCAAAATCTGCCACGCTCGTGTTGATAGCAGTTATATTTACAGGAGCTTGGGTATCACGCATAAAGAAGTTGTCCGGATCTTCCACTTTCATGTTGTTTATCGGAGTGCTAAACATGTCCTCATACTGCTCTTTTTAGGATTTCACTAATTTCTTTGTCGTCCTCAGTGTATGAACCTTCACTAATACGAATAGTTCCAATACTGGCAGTGGTTTTTTATTTCGCATATGTGAAGAAATATTTTGGGGTTTTCTTTATTATTTGAATTGCTTTCTGTTCTAGTTGCCTTTCTTCAATCTGATATGAATGCTTCAGTCTTTGTTCAATTTCCTCAATCTCCATGTTTAAATTATTCCTTCTTTGTATGGAAAGTCGTCTCTGCTTAAGCATTTCAGTTATTTTTTCTTCTTTTGTAGTGTCGTCTGCGTTCTCTTTCTACGTTGGACCTCTTTTCTGACTTTCCTCAAAGGAACATGTTTCAGACAGACTTCATATGCTTCAGAAGTCAGTTTTTCTATTCCTTGTGTAGGATTTTTATTACTTAGAACATTTTCCCATTGAATGTTTGTAAGGTCCCTCCCAGTCTTTCCTTTTATTATTAAAATTTAATTTACTGAATAACCCTTCTCGATTGTTGTTTCCCTTGGGCCTACTACCGTTATTAATGTTAGTTTGCACTTCAATGATCTTGTGGTCCGAGTATGTAGTGCATGAAACAGTAATGTCTCTGATTAGCTCATTATTATTCGTGAATATCAGGTCCAGCGTGTTTTCGTTCCTGGTTGGTTCTGTAATCTGCTGATTCAGCGAGAATTTGCCACAGAATCTCAGTAGTTCTCTGACCTGTGGTTGGTTATTTCCAGGTTGATTTCCTGCTATAATGTTATTGTTTACGATTCTCCACTTTAAACTGGGTAAACTGAAGTCTCTAAGAAAGATAATATCTGCTACTGGGTTTGCTAGGTTTTGCTCTATTTTCTGTATCAGCTCAGTGAATTCCTCAACTGTTGCATCTGGCGGTTTATATAATAGAATAATAATTAGATTTATATTTTCTACCTTGATTCCAAGTATCTGTACCACCTCATTGGTCGAGTTTAGGAACTCTGTGCATGCCAGTTCCTTTTTAATATACAAACCAACTCCTCCACTTGACCTAATTACTCTGTCACATCTATATAGATTATAATTTGGGACCCATATTTCACTATCCATGTAGTCTTTCGTGTAGGTTTCTGGAAATGCACCAAATATTGAAAAGTATTTGCACCAAATGCACCAAATATTCGACTCTATTAGAAGGCCATTTATGAAAACTTTATTTCTCGATTTTGACTTTAGGCCTTGTATGTTTGCAAATATGAATATTTTTCTATATTGCGTATCACTTCTGGTGGGCTTTGGTAGTTCTCCCTCTCCACCCTGGTCCAGGGTGTATTGTTTTGGTTGTGGTTCGTCCAGTTTTGGTAGTAGTGCGGGTGTTGTGTGGTGTAGTACCTGTGTGCTTGATGATGACTTGTATTCCAGTCTTGTGGATATCTCCCCCCCCCCTTCCTCTGTACTCCTGCAGTGGTTCTATCTGCCTGTTCCACGCTCTTATACCTTCTACTCTGTTTCTGCCTGCCTCTAAAAAAATTCCAACAATATCATATTGATCTTCCCGTATATAACGCTATGTACCTCTCACGTGGCATTCCGAGCACTGAAGATTGTAGCATTTTTTTCATTAATTGAAAATTTACATAGTTTAGGGTGGAAGTAACTGCACTCTGTTCCAAAACAGCATGTACCCCCTTGTCAACATGTTCCTGCATTTTCGAGGATGCAGAAAAGTGCATTTTTGTGCCATTTTCCCATATTTGCAGATTACTAGTGCATAGAATGTTCAAATATTCTCAGTTTTTAATTTTCTAGGTTATTTATACCTGTGCTTGTCTTGGCCTCCTCTTTATTGGACCCCATCTCTAATTTCGTCCCAATTCCATCGTTTATGGCCTCTTTCCCACTGTTGCTCTCATTGTTTATATTGGCTCTGCAATATTGCTATTGTTTTGTACCACGACACCCTCTCTCTCCACACTACTGCTGTGCTTCTCTAAACTACCTGTTCCTCAGTTTTGATCATTGTCTAGTTCTGTATTTTTCACAATCCGTATATATCACTGGCAGCTTTCCTGTGAATGCCTCAAGTATCTGTGTGCCTCAGGTATGATATTCATCAGTTTGCTAATGTTTACCCATATTAACCTGTCATTGTTGCAAACCCAGAATATTCCTTGTCTGTTTGTGCATGGTTTAGATAATTCTGTACAGCTCAGGTGACAACTTGTGTTACAGATGCAACACTTGACTCCTACAGTACGTCTTCCAAATACTTTAGAACACTTGCCACACACCTCCATTGTTTTATATATATATATATATATATATATATATATATATATATATATATATATATATATATATATATATATATATATATACACATATATATATATATATATATATATATATATATATATTTATATATATATATATATATATATATATATTGTATTGTATTTGTGCTTCACCCTATGTACCTCTTGCTTACTTTAGTAATTTTACTATTTACAATATTATATGACATATATTTATGATATTATATATGTTTAGATGTTCAAACTTTATGGGCAAGTACTTATCCCACGGTAGAGGCTGATGGTCCCAGTGGGATGGTCTCAGTGGGATGGTCCCAGTGGGATGGTCCCAGTGGGATGGTCCCAGTGGGATGGTCCCAATGGGATGGTCCCAGTGGGATGGTCCCAATGGGATGGTCTCAGTGGGATGGTCCCAATGGGATGGTCTCAGTGGGATGGTCCCAATGGGATGGTCCCAGTGGGATGTACAGTTGACTGTTGTTGTCCCAGGTCACGGGATGGATGCCACCAGTTGCCAGTTCCTTCATTTATAACATTGATTTATTATTTGCCTGTATTACCATAAGGGAATTTCTGCTTAATTTCCGGCTTGCAATGGTATTCACTTACTCTATTACTAATTTCTAGAGACACATTCTCATATTACAATACATTACGGTCACTGATGGTCGAGTGGTTTAATTAATGCACCGTGTACACCAGTTGCAATGTGCTCCTGGCGGTCAGGGTTCGAGTCACTTTTGGGGTGTGGAGTTTTCAGTTGCATATATGCTTGGGGACCATTCAAGCTTGTTCGCATTACAATATATATTATTATTTTTGTTTAATTTTGCTCCGAGGGCCGAGTTTATTGGGCAGTGCCACTCATCCTGTGAGTGGCACAGGATGAGTGTGCCACTATGAACCGACATAGCAGCATGTACAACACTCCCCAACAGGAAGAAAATCCGCTGAATTGTTCATCCTGTCACTTGTACCCAGACACAGCTGGGACTTGCTTAACTGTCTCAAGTGAACAGCTTATCAAACAAGAAGATTACCATTCGTCAACCCTTAAAATCTTACGTTATTTTGCGGGTGCAAAATGGGGGAATCTTTTAAGAACATTATCTATATTTGACAAATAGTGTTTTTCTAACTCAAACAAAGTGGGGTGTATTACTCTACACATATTTCTAATGACTCTCAGGTGTCCACACACTCTCAGGTAGTGGTCAAGGCAGTGTCCATCACTCTCACCGCAAATTCTGCAAATCCTCTGCTCAACTGTTGTTTCCATTCTGAATTTGTCAGTATATTATCAATGAGAGACGTCCCATACCCTGGGTAGGCCTCACCCTGGGTAGGCCTCAACCTGGGTAGGCCTCAACCTGGGTAGGCCTCACCCTGGGTAGGCCTCACCCTGGGTAGGCCTCACCCTGGGTAGGCCTCGTGGCTGATAGATACACTAGTGTGATGCCTCCTTTTGCCACTATTTTATATTTCTAATTTTCCATGTGCAATTCTCCTACACTTTCAACTTATATATGTGTTGTGTTACACGTTCCACTTCACTGTTCAACATATCACTGTTCACTATATTTCATATATATCAGGTATCCGCATGTACAAATGTGCCTCATGGAACTGGTTCCCACGTGGTCCTATGTTTATTCTCTATTTAACTTAAAGTTCCATTGTTAATGACTGCAGTCAACTATCCTACGGGTCACTATGCACTTTGTGAAGACTGTGATCAGTGATCCATGGCTGTAACCCTCCAAAAAAATCGGAATTTTTCGAGATTATAAAGGAGCGCGGCCAACACCACTTTACCTCCCCTCACTTCCCTACATCTTTCTGCCTTTACTGCTAGAATCCACTCAGTAAAATATCAAAACTATTGGGACCAATTAAACGCCTAAATCTGTATTCTCTTGAGCGCAGGCGGGAGAGATACATAATAATTTACACGTGGAAAATAGTAGAGGGGCTGGTCCCAAACCTGCACACAGAAATAACACCACATGAGACCAGAAGACATGGCAGGATGTGCAGAATACCCCCGTTGAAGAGCAGAGGTTCAACAGGTACTCTGAGAGAGAACTCTATCAACATCAGAGGCCCGAGACTGTTCAACACGCTTCCACTACACATAAGGGACATAACTGGCCGACCCCTCACAGTGTTCAAGAGAGAACTGGATAAGCACCTCCAAAGGATACCTGATCAACCAGGCTGTGATTCATGCGTCAGGCTGCGAGCAGCCGCGTCTAACAGATTGGTTGACCAGTCCAGCAACCAGGAGGCCTGGTCGACGACCGGGCCGTGGGGACGCTAAGCCCCGGAAGCACCTCAAGGTAACCTCAAGGTAAGGTAGCCTCCTGGCGGTCCTCCTGCTCCTCCATACTTGTGGTGAGGTGTTGAGCGCCACACCCAAGTATTCGGGCCAACCCTCCCTGCTCATACATCAAGATTCAAATCCTTTATCCAGGCAGCAGCGTGCCTCCCTCCCTCCCTCCGTCCCGCACACACGCACACCTCAGCCTGGGCCTACAGCCAGGGCCTCGGGGCAACAACCTGGGATTTCGAGACGCAGGATTTTAAGCAATTATTGTTTCCAAGAGAGAGGAGCGAGGCGGCGGCGGACCTCGGTGTTGGCTCCGGCCTGGGGGGGGGGGGGTCTCTGGGGCACCTCGGCCCCCGGACTCGGTAAATACCTAAGATCAATTAACAAAAGTAAGGCCAGGTTATGATAACAGTGACGCTGGTTACCATGATGGAGCCATACCTGTGTGCCTCCCTCCCTCCCTCCCGCCTTCTCTCCCGCCCTCCAGGCCGACACCACCCACAACTAGGTATTTTTTTATTTTTTTGCCCCGAGGGAGAGTTTATTGGGCAGCGTCACTCATCCTGTGAGTGGACACACCGCCATAGTGGCAGTATTGGGCAGCGTCACTCATCCTGTGAGTGGACACACCGCCATAGTGACAGTATTGGGCAGCGTCACTCATCCTGTGAGTGGACACACCGCCATAGTGGCAGTATTGGGCAGCGTCACTCATCCTGTGAGTGGACACACCGCCATAGTGACAGTATTGGGCAGCGTCACTCATCCTGTGAGTGAACACACCTACATAGTGACAGTATTGGGCAGCGTCACTCATCCTGTGAGTGAACACATACCTCCATAGTGACAGTATTAGGCAGCGTCACTCATCCTGTGAGTGAACACATACCTCCATAGTGGCAGTATTGGGCAGCGTCACTCATCCTGTGAGTGAACACACACCTCCATAGTGACAGTATTGGGCAGCGTCACTCATCCTGTGAGTGGACACACCGCCATAGTGACAGTATTGGGCAGTCACTCATCCTGTGAGTGAACACACCACCATAGTGACAGTAATGGGCAGCGTCACTCATCCTGTGAGTGGACACAGCGCCATAGTGACAGTATTGGGCAGCGTCCCTCATCCTGTGAGTGAACACACCGCCATAGTGACAGTATTGGGCAGCGTCACTCATCCTGTGAGTGAACACACCGCCATAGTGACAGTATTGGGCAGCGTCACTCATCCTGTGAGTGAACACACCGCCATAGTGACACTATTGGGCAGCGTCACTCATCCTGTGAGTGAACACACCGCCACAGTGACAGTATTGGGCAGCGTCACTCATCCTGTGAGTGAACACACCGCCATAGTGACAGTATTGGGCAGCGTCACTCATCCTGTGAGTGGACACACCGCCATAGTGACAGTATTGGGCAGCGCCACTCATCCTGTGAGTGAACACACACCGCCATAGTGACAGTATTGGGGCAGCGACCTGGACAAACTGGAGGAATGGTCTAGAAAATGGGTACTAAAGTTCAACTCAGGAAAGTGTAAGGTAATGAAATTAGGCGAGTCACATACACATAATAATAATGAACTACGCAACCCAGGATAACATGGATTAGAGCGGGAAGATCCTGTTTGTCACAGTTACTCAACCACTATGGACCACCACTCAACCCTAATGGAATGCATTAGGAAGTGATGTGGTGGAGGCTGACTCCATACACAGTTTCAAGTGTAGAAATGATAGAGCCCAATAGGCTCAGGAACCTGTACACCTGTTGATTGACGGTTGGGAGGCGGGATCAAAGAGCCAGACCTCAACCTCCGCAAGCACAAATAGGTGAGTACAATTAGGCGAGTACTATGATAAAATTACAGACGCTCTAGAAGAAAAGCAAAATGCAGATGTTGTATACACAGACTTTGCAAAGGCGTTCGACAAATGTGACCATGGAGTGATAGCTCACAAAATGAGGTCAATGGGAATAACTGGTAAAGTAGGACGCTGGATACTCAATTTCCTGTCGAACAAAACACAAAGAGTAACAGTCAATCAAATAATATCGGGTCCAAGCGCAGTTAAAAGCTCTGTACCTCAAGGTACAGTCCATGCACCACTGCTGTTCCTTATTCTCATATCAGATATAGACACAAATACAAGTCACAGCTTCGTGTCATCCTTTGCATATGACACAAAAATCAGCATGAAAATTGCCTCTGTGGAAGACATTGAAAAACTACAAGTAGATATCAACAAAGTTTTCGACTGGGCAGTAGAAAATAACATAATGTTTAACAGTGATAAATTCCAGGTACTCAGGTACGGCAAAAATGAGGACCTGAAACATTGTACAGGGTACAAAACACAATCGAATCTGCCCATAGTAGGAAAACAGCATGTCAAAGATTTGGGAATAATGATGTCCGACGATCTAACGTTTAGGGAGCATAACCAAGCAAATATTGCGTCAGCCAGAAAAATGATCGGATGGATTACGAGAACTTTCAAATCCAGGGATCCCATCACAATGGTTGTACTCTTCAAGTTACTTGTGTTGTCCCGTCTCGAATACTGCTCAGTACTCACTTCCCCCTTCAGAGCAGGAGAGATTGCTGAAATAGAGGGAATACAGAGAACATATACGGCACGCATAGACGAGATAAAGCACCTAAATTATTGGGATCGTCTCAAAGCTATCCAAATGTACTCACTAGAAAGGAGACAAGAGAGATACCAAATAATATACACATGGAAAATACTGGAGGGACAGGTCCTAAATTACACAGTAAATAACAACATATTGAAGTGAACGATATGGAAGAAAATGAAGAATAGAACCAATGAAGAGCAGAGGTGCCATAGGCACAATCAGAGAACACTGTATAAACATCAGAGGTCCGCGGTTGTTCAATGTCTTCCCAGCGACTATAAGAAATATTGCCGGAACAACCGTGGACATCTTCAAGAGAAAACTAGACTGTTTTCTCCAAGGAGTGCCGGACCACCCGGCTGTGGTGGGTATGTGGGCCTGCGGGCCGCTCCAAGCAACAGCCTGGTGGACCAAACTCTCACAAGTCAAGCCTGGCCTCAGGCCGGCTTGGGAAGTAGAACTCCCAGAACCCCATCAAGCAGATATCAAGCAGGCGAAGGGAGCAGAAGGCTGAACACAAGGTACCATCTGGGAGGTGAAATCCTGCAAGAGTCAAATAGAGAGAAAGATCTGGGGTTAATATCACACCGAACCTGTCCCCAGAGGCCCACATCAAAAGGATATCATCAGCGGCATATGCTAGACTGGCCAACATAAGAACTGCCTTTAGAGACCTGCCTTTAGAAACTTGTTTAAGGAATCGTTCAGGACCCTGTATATCATCTATTTCAGACCAATCCTGGAGTATGCAGCTCCCGCCTGGAGTCCATACCTAGTTAAACACAAGACAAAGTTAGAGAAGATTCAGCGGTATGCCACCAGACTAGTCCCAGAACTGAGAGGCATGAGCTACGAGGAAAGGATAAGGGAGCTAAACCTCACGTCACTGGAAGACAGAAGAGTAAGGGAGATATGATAACCACTTACAAAATTCTCAGGGGAATTGACAGGGTGGAAAAAGACAACCTCTTTAGCACTGGTGGGACACGAACAAGGGGACATAGGTGGAAACTTAGTACCCAAATGAGCCGCAGAGACGTTAGAAAGAATTTGTTCAGTGTCAGAGTAGTAGTTAACAAATGAAATGCATTAAGCAGTGATGTGGTGGAGGCTGACTCCATACACAGTTTCAAATGTAGATATGATGGAGCCCAGTAGGGTCAGGAACCTGTACACCAGTTGATTGACAGCTGAGAGGCGGGGCCGAAGAGCCAGAGCTCAACCTTCCCCGCAAGCACAACCAGTTGAGTCCACAGACAGTGTAGAACAAGAGAACTAACCTGATACAGCCGCACGCACTACTCTCCCACATTACCTTGGTCGTCTCCAGTATTACCTGAAACACAAGAAGAACACAGTTGAGTCAACTCTCAGCCTTAGCACAATGACAATTACAGCCGCTTAATACAGTCCTTTAATACACAAAATACAGACAGGCTTCTATCTTGATTTAACAATCGTACGCATAAGTCAATTAGGCTTATAGAACATTTCCAGGATTACTGTAAAATATTTTATTTTTGTCGTCCACACCAGTCACTGTACACCTGACACTGTACACACCGGTCACTATACACCTGACACTACACACCAGTCACTATACACCTGACACTGTACACACTGGTCACTATACACCTGACACTACACACCAGTCACTATACACCTGACACTGTACACACCAGTCACTATACACCTGACACTGTACACCCGTCACTATACACCTGACACTGTACACACCAGTCACTATACACCTGACACTGTACACACCAGTCACTATACACCTGACACTGTACACACCAGTCACTATACACCTGACACTGTACACCCGTCACTATACACCTGACACTGTACACACCCGTCACTATACACCTGACACTGTACACACCAGTCACTATACACCTGACACTGTACACACCAGTCACTATACACCTGACACTGTACACCCCAGTCACTATACACCTGACACTGTACACCCCAGTCACTATACACCTGACACTGTACACACCATCCACTATACACCTGACATTGTACACACCAGCCACGACACACCTGATATAGACAAAAATACTAGTCACAGCTTCGTGTCATTCTTTCCAGATGATACAAAAATCAGTATGAAAATTTCCTCTGTAGATGACATAAAAAAACTACATCAAGCCGATATTAATAGTCTTCGATTGGGCAACGAAAAATAACAAAATGTTTAACAGTGATAATTTCCAAGTTCTTCCAATTTCCAAGTGTATGGCGGAAACGAGGAGCGTGAAGGAAGCACAGGGTACAGGACACAATCAGACCTACACATAGAAGGAAAGCAACATGTAAGAGATCTGGGAATTATGATGTCTGACGATCTGACATTTATTGAACATAACCGAGCAAATATAGCGGCGGCGGCCTGGAAAATATAGGATGTATTATAAGAACGTTTAAACCCAGAGATCCCACAGCAATGTGAATATTATTTAAATCACTGGTACTTTCAGAGCAGCAGAGATATCTGAATTAAAGGGAATACAGAGAACATATACGGCACGCATAGAAACGATAAAACATCTGAATTATTGGGACCGTCTCGAAGCTGTCAAAATGTACTCTCCGGAAAGGACACGAAAAAGGTATCAAATAATACATAGAAGATACGGGAAGGCCAGGTCCCAAACTTGCACAGTACAATAGCAACATACTCCATCAACTAGAATAACAACTGTTGCATCGTTGGCTTAATCGGTTATGTTGACCTGGTAAGCTTTGTAGTTGAAGACCTTTATCTTCTCTCCTTCCTTTCTTCCATTGCTGTTGATGAGTATTATATGAGGGTCCATGTCTCTACATAAGTTGCTGAGTTCCACTGCTCTGTGCGGAGTCCAACTTAGTAAGCTATGTTACAATATTTTATGTAACTGGTTATCTTGGATCAATTCGTAAGTCTGTTCCACACTGGATTTTCTGGGGTTCGAGGCGTATTCATTGTGCATGTCGCTAAAGCTGCTGTTGCTTAGCTGTGGATGGTTTAGGGGATCAACCTGAAAATTGTTTACATTATGATGTAAACCTTACCCACTGCGGGCACAGGGAAGTTGTATTGGAATTTTATTTGTTAAAATTGTACACGCTCTTAAGATCCTTTCGGTCAACCATGTAGGTCTCCTTGTCGAAAAGAATTCGACCTTTTGAGAGGTTTTCTCTTGTTTTGGGCACCTGTGTCTGGCCATGCCAGTGTCAGTGTGTCTGAGATGAGCATTGGAACAGGCTTCGTGTCCGAGGTCTCCTTCAGTTTCTACATCACAATCCTCTGTTTGCGGTGCTCCTGTGGTGCTTGTAGATTTATGACCTCCCTTTGGGCGTCTTTATATTGGTTGCTTGAATTGTTTCATTCTGCTGGCTCGATGAGACGTAACTACAAACAACCAAAAGTTCCAGGTACGACACATTGCAAAAAACAGATCCCATTATCCTTGACAAGAGGCCTGTCCAATATACGTATGCAGGCAGAATACTGGGACTCAAGATTAATACAACAGGTATCAATATTCAAGTAAAAGACAGAATATATTAAGCAAAAACAGCCTTAGGAAAACTGAGGAGAATCCGTAGTCTTAGCACGAACATACAGCTACACTTATACAAGGTTTCAGTCCAGCTGCACCTCGAATATCCTCAAGAACCACTACATACCTTAAAGAAAATTAACTTGCAATAACTACAACAGTGCAAAATAAGGCGCTAAGAAGAGCAGCAAAACACCGTCCACCATATGATCAGACAATCCAGAGCTCCAGGAACTCCTGAACATACATCCACTAAACATCAGACTACAGCACCAAGCCATCAGGGTGTGGAACACCATCGAAATTTAGAAGGACCCAATGATAAAAAAGATTACTACAAGATGAAACACTACCCCTACACCTAGTGGCCCAAGAGCTTGGATCTGCTCGATGGAAACCAAGCTCCACAACACATTAATTCCTTAATGTAATACTGACCAGAACTTCATTTATAAAAAATATATATTATAATAATAATAAGATAATGAGAAAATGATTTGAAACAATGGGGGGGGGGAATTTGAACTATCATTCTGGTGACTCCGAGGTTCTTGCTGGGAGTCACATGGCGCCCAGAGACATAATAAAGGGGAATTTTAATCCCCAGATACCACCCACCATTCAGAAAGAACAGAACAACAAGAGGAGGCGGGGTGATGCTGTACGTGAAGAGGACCTCGATGCTGCAACACTGAGAAACTGAACACTGTGGGTCACCAAGAGTGTGTATGGTGCAACATATAGCTCAAGATGTAGCAAAATGACAGTGGGAGTATGCTACAGGCTGACACAGCAGCGACCAAAAGAAATTGCATTTCTGCATAATGTGATCAGTGTGGCGTCATAAACCCAAACTCTTATAATGGGAGACTTTAATCACGAGACCGTAGATTGGATGAACCTAACATCTCAAAGCGAAGGGTGGACCAATTTCTGCGACCTAGTGAAAGGACTCCTTTCCTTATAGAGCATATGCAAAGGTAGCGTCCAACAATGGTAAGATGTATACAAAAATCTGTGTTTACTACAGAACGAGGCTACGGTTGATCAACTTCATGTAGGGAAAAAGCTAACTTTCCTCGTGCGATCACCACATTTTAAGATGGACTATGAATATAGAA
>WNGS01165133.1:18835-33361 GCA_020271785.1 Procambarus virginalis | reverse complement strand
TGCACTTTGTGATGACTGTGATCAGTGATCCATGGCTGTAACCCTCAAAAATCGGAATTTTTCGAGATTATAAAGAAGCGCGGCCAACAACCACTTTACCTCCCCTCACTTCCCTACATCTTCTGCCTTTACTGCTAGAATCCACTCAGTAAAATATCAAAACTATTGGGACCAATTAAACGCCTAAATATGTATTCTCTTGAGCGCAGGCGGGAGAGATACATAATAATCTACACGTGGAAAATAGTAGAGGGGCTGGTCCCAAACCTGCACACAGAAATAACATCACATGAGACCAGAAGACATGGCAGGATGTGCAGATACCCCCGTTGAAAAGCAGAGGTTCAACAGGTACTCTGAGAGAGAACTCTATCAACATCAGAGGCCCGAGACTGTTCAACACGCTTCCACTACACATAAGGGTCATAACTGGCAGACCCCTCACAGTGTTCAAGAGAGAACTATCAACATCAGAGGCCCGAGACTGTTCAACACGCTTCCACTACACATAAGGGACATAACTGGCCGACCCCTCACAGTGTTCAAGAGAGAACTGGATAAGCACCTCCAAAGGATACCTGATCAACCAGGCTGTGATTCATGCGTCAGGCTGCGAGCAGCCGCGTCTAACAGCCTGGTTGACCAGTCCAGCAACCAGGAGGCCTGGTCGACGACCGGGCCGTGGGGACGCTAAGCCCCGGAAGCACCTCAAGGTAACCTCAAGGTAAGGTAGCCTCCTGGCGGTACTCCTGCCCCTTCATACTTGTGGTGAGGTGTTGAGCGCCACACCCAAGTATTCGGGCCAACCCTCCCTGCTCATACATCAAGATTCAAATCCTTTTATCCAGGCAGCAGCGTGCCTCCCTCCCTCCCTCCGTCCCGCACACACGCACACCTCAGCCTGGGCCTACAGCCAGGGCCTCGGGGCAACAACCTGGGATTTCGAGACGCAGGATTTTAAGCAATTATTTGTTTCCAAGAGAGAGGAGCGAGGCGGCGGCGGGCCTCGGTGTTGGGCTCCGGCCTGGGGGGGGGGGTCTCTGGGGGCACCTCGGCCCCGGACTCGGTAAATACCTAAGATCAATTAACAAAAGTAAGGCCAGGGTTATGATAACAGTGACGCTGGTTACCATGATGGAGCCATACCTGTGTGCCTCCCTCCCTCCCTCCCGCCTTCTCTCCCGCCCTCCAAGGCCGACACCACCCACAACTAGGTATTTTTTATTTTTTTGCCCCGAGGGAGAGTTTATTGGGCAGCGTCACTCATCCTGTGAGTGGACACACCGCCATAGTGGCAGTATTGGGCAGCGTCACTCATCCTGTGAGTGGACACACACCTCCATAGTGACAGTATTGGGCAGCGTCACTCATCCTGTGAGTGAACACACCTACATAGTGACAGTATTGGGCAGCGTCACTCATCCTGTGAGTGAACACATACCTCCATAGTGACAGTATTAGGCAGCGTCACTCATCCTGTGAGTGAACACATACCTCCATAGTGGCAGTATTGGGCAGCGTCACTCATCCTGTGAGTGAACACACACCTCCATAGTGACAGTATTGGGCAGCGTCACTCATCCTGTGAGTGGACACAGCGCCATAGTGACAGTATTGGGCAGAGTCACTCATCCTGTGAGTGAACACACCACCATAGTGACAGTAATGGGCAGCGTCACTCATCCTGTGAGTGAACACACCGCCATAGTGACAGTATTGGGCAGCGTCACTCATCCTGTGAGTGAACACACCGCCATAGTGACACTATTGGGCAGCGTCACTCATCCTGTGAGTGAACACACCGCCATAGTGACAGTATTGGGCAGCGTCACTCATCCTGTGAGTGAACACACCGCCATAGTGACAGTATTGGGCAGCGTCACTCATCCTGTGAGTGGACACACCGCCATAGTGACAGTATTGGGCAGCGTCACTCATCCTGTGAGTGGACACACCAGCATAGTGACAGTATTGGGCAGCGCCACTCATCCTGTGAGTGAACACACACCGCCATAGTGACAGTATTGGGCAGCGTCACTCATCCTGTGAGTGGACACACCACCATAGTGACAGTATTGGGCAGCGCCACTCATCCTGTGAGTGAACACACACCGCCATAGTGACAGTATTGGGCAGCGTCACTCATCCTGTGAGTGGACACACCACCATAGTGACAGTATTGGGCAGCGCCACTCATCCTGTGAGTGAACACACACCACCATAGTGACAGTATTGGGCAGCGCCACTCATCCTGTGAGTGGACACACCGCCATAGTGACAGTATTGGGCAGCGCCACTCATCCTGTGAGTGGACACACCGCCATAGTGACAGTATTGGGCAGCGTCACTCATCCTGTGAGTGGACACACACCGCCATAGTGACAGTATTGGGCAGCGTCACTCATCCTGTGAGTGGACACACACCGCCATAGTGACAGTATTGGGCAGCGTCACTCATCCTGTGAGTGGACACACACCGCCATAGTGACAGTATTGGGCAGCGTCACTCATCCTGTGAGTGGACACACCGCCATAGTGACAGTATTGGGCAGCGCCACTCATCCTGTGAGTGGACACACCGCCATAGTGACAGTATTGGGCAGCGCCACTCATCCTGTGAGTGGACACACACCGCCATAGTGACAGTATTGGGCAGCGTCACTCATCCTGTGAGTGGACACACCGCCATAGTGACAGTATTGGGCAGCGTCACTCATCCTGTGAGTGGACACACCGCCATAGTGACAGTATTGGGGCAGCGCCACTCATCCTGTGAGTGGACACACCGCCATAGTGACAGTATTGGGCAACGTCATTCATCCTGTGAGTGAACACACACCGCCATAGTGACAGTATTGGGGCAGCGCCACTCATCCTGTGAGTGGACACACCGCCATAGTGACAGTATTGGGCAACGTCATTCATCCTGTGAGTGAACACACACCGCCATAGTGACAGTATTGGGCAGCGCCACTCATCTTGTGAGTGGACACACCGCCATAGTGACAGTATTGGGCAGCGCCACTCATCCTGTGAGTGGACACACACCGCCATAGTGACAGTATTGGGGCAGCGACCTGGACAAACTGGAGGAATGGTCTAGAAAATGGGTACTAAAGTTCAACTCAGGAAAGTGTAAGGTAATGAAATTAGGCGAGTCACATACACATAATAATAATGAACTACGCAACCCAGGATAACATGGATTAGAGCGGGAAGATCCTGTTTGTCACAGTTACTCAACCACTATGGACCACCACTCAACCCTAATGGAATGCATTAGGAAGTGATGTGGTGGAGGCTGACTCCATACACAGTTTCAAGTGTAGAAATGATAGAGCCCAATAGGCTCAGGAACCTGTACACCTGTTGATTGACGGTTGGGAGGCGGGATCAAAGAGCCAGAGCTCAACCTCCGCAAGCACAAATAGGTGAGTACAAATAGGCGAGTACTATGATAAAATTACAGACGCTCTAGAAGAAAAGCAAAATGCAGATGTTGTATACACAGACTTTGCAAAGGCGTTCGACAAATGTGACCATGGAGTGATAGCTCACAAAATGAGGTCAATGGGAATAACTGGTAAAGTAGAACGCTGGATGCTCAATTTCCTGTCGAACAAAACACAAAGAGTAACAGTCAATCAAATAATATCGGGTCCAAGCGCAGTTAAAAGCTCTGTACCTCAAGGTACAGTCCATGCACCACTGCTGTTCCTTATTCTCATATCAGATATAGACACAAATACAAGTCACAGCTTCGTGTCATCCTTTGCATATGACACAAAAATCAGCATGAAAATTGCCTCTGTGGAAGACATTGAAAAACTACAAGTAGATATCAACAAAGTTTTCGACTGGGCAGTAGAAAATAACATAATGTTTAACAGTGATAAATTCCAGGTACTCAGGTACGGCAAAAATGAGGACCTGAAACATTGTACAGGGTACAAAACACAATCGAATCTGCCCATAGTAGGAAAACAGCATGTCAAAGATTTGGGAATAATGATGTCCGACGATCTAACGTTTAGGGAGCATAACCAAGCAAATATTGCGTCAGCCAGAAAAATGATCGGATGGATTACGAGAACTTTCAAATCCAGGGATCCCATCACAATGGTTGTACTCTTCAAGTTACTTGTGTTGTCCCGTCTCGAATACTGCTCAGTACTCACTTCCCCCTTCAGAGCAGGAGAGATTGCTGAAATAGAGGGAATACAGAGAACATATACGGCACGCATAGACGAGATAAAGCACCTAAATTATTGGGATCGTCTCAAAGCTATCCAAATGTACTCACTAGAAAGGAGACAAGAGAGATACCAAATAATATACACATGGAAAATACTGGAGGGACAGGTCCTAAATTACACAGTAAAATAACAACATATTGAAGTGAACGATATGGAAGAAAATGAAGAATAGAACCAATGAAGAGCAGAGGTGCCATAGGCACAATCAGAGAACACTGTATAAACATCAGAGGTCCGCGGTTGTTCAATGTCTTCCCAGCGACTATAAGAAATATTGCCGGAACAACCGTGGACATCTTCAAGAGAAAACTAGACTGTTTTCTCCAAGGAGTGCCGGACCACCCGGGCTGTGGTGGGTATGTGGGCCTGCGGGCCGCTCCAAGCAACAGCCTGGTGGACCAAACTCTCACAAGTCAAGCCTGGCCTCAGGCCGGGCTTGGGAAGTAGAACTCCCAGAACCCCATCAAGCAGATATCAAGCAGGCGAAGGGAGCAGAAGGCTGAACACAAGGTACCATCTGGGAGGTGAAATCCTGCAAGAGTCAAATAGAGAGAAAGATCTGGGGGTTAATATCACACCGAACCTGTCCCCAGAGGCCCACATCAAAAGGATATCATCAGCGGCATATGCTAGACTGGCCAACATAAGAACTGCCTTTAGAGACCTGCCTTTAGAAACTTGTTTAAGGAATCGTTCAGGACCCTGTATATCATCTATTTCAGACCAATCCTGGAGTATGCAGCTCCCGCCTGGAGTCCATACCTAGTTAAACACAAGACAAAGTTAGAGAAGATTCAGCGGTATGCCACCAGACTAGTCCCAGAACTGAGAGGCATGAGCTACGAGGAAAGGATAAGGGAGCTAAACCTCACGTCACTGGAAGACAGAAGAGTAAGGGGAGATATGATAACCACTTACAAAATTCTCAGGGGAATTGACAGGGTGGAAAAAGACAACCTCTTTAGCACTGGTGGGACACGAACAAGGGGACATAGGTGGAAACTTAGTACCCAAATGAGCCGCAGAGACGTTAGAAAGAATTTGTTCAGTGTCAGAGTAGTAGTTAACAAATGAAATGCATTAAGCAGTGATGTGGTGGAGGCTGACTCCATACACAGTTTCAAATGTAGATATGATGGAGCCCAGTAGGGTCAGGAACCTGTACACCAGTTGATTGACAGCTGAGAGGCGGGCCGAAGAGCCAGAGCTCAACCTTCCCCGCAAGCACAACCAGTTGAGTCCACAGACAGTGTAGAACAAGAGAACTAACCTGATACAGCCGCACGCACTACTCTCCCACATTACCTTGGTCGTCTCCAGTATTACCTGAAACACAAGAAGAACACAGTTGAGTCAACTCTCAGCCTTAGCACAATGACAATTACAGCCGCTTAATACAGTCCTTTAATACACAAAATACAGACAGGCTTCTATCTTGATTTAACAATCGTACGCATAAGTCAATTAGGCTTATAGAACATTTCCAGGATTACTGTAAAATATTTATTTTTGTCGTCCACCCAGTCACTGTACACCTGACACTGTACANCTCACACACTCTACACCTCACCCCTGGCACTCTACACCTGAGTGTAGAGTGAGCCTGAGGTGCCTGAGTAAGGTCTGAGTGAGGTCTGAGTGAGGGCTGCTATCTTCTTGAGGTTATCTTAAGATATTTCGGGGCTTTTTAATATCCCCGCGGCCGGTCCTCGACAAGGCCTCCACCCCCAGGAAGCAGCCCATGACAGCTGATAACACCCAGGTACCTTTTTTACTGCTAGGTAACAGGGGCATAGGGTGAAAGAAACTCTGCCCAATGTTTCTCGCCGGCGCCTGGGGTCGAACCCAGGACCAGAGGATCATAAGTCCAGCGTGCTGTCCGCTCGGCCGACCGGCTCCCTGCTACGGTTGACCCGTGTCATACATATAAACAAATAACCTAACCTGACCTACCGCCTTCCTCAAGGTACTGTACTCCATGTTCTGAACTGTTCTCCATGTTCTATGATCTAGAACCTTACATCCCACACCAGCTTACAGTACAATATACAGCCCAACATTGCTACAGATAACTGCACAGAAAAAGCGTTATTTATATTTGTACATTTGAACATGAACTCTTAATGAACTTGCATTTTTATAAAGAGTGTTACATATACCCAGGTTGCATTGTTTACATAGAAGGTATTTATATGGATGTATAGCGCCATTGAGGTCCGTAGGTGGTGGGCTCTTGAGGACACAAGAGTGGTATTATATATAGTCGTCCCGGGGTCGTCGTCGCCTCAAGCTCAGGAAATCTTTGAAGATCTTGGCAAACATGGCGCTTTAGGAGCTTTGTGAAGTTTGTGATCACTGAGAGAACACTGTTGATCAATGTGGTAAGTCAGGACACTGGGGAGAGGCCCGGGGCCCACACATCACCATCACCACTAAAACACACTCAACAAACATACAGGCTGCATTATGGCCACCATAATAGCAAGGTTGGTCAAGACGGTAGGCCACACAAACCTAATCCTCCTCCACAACCCGCCTCAGACAAACACCTGCCCTCATTCATGCACACGCCACACACACACACACACACACACACACACACACACACACACACACACAACACACACACACACACACACACACACACACACAAGGTCAAGGAACCAACAAGAATGAGAGAAGATGAACCAGCAATGCTTGATCTGATATTTACCCTAAATGAGTGGGATATAAGGGAAGTTAAGATGGAAGCACCCTTGGGAATGAGTGACCACAGTGTATTGAACTTTGAGTATCTGGTAGAGCTAGGAATATCCCCCCCCCCCAAAAAAAAAGAACTAGGAAACAAAAGGCTGGCATACCGAAAGGGAAATTATGAGGAGATGAGAAGCTTCCTAAGGGAAATACCTTGGGACACAGACCTCAGAGCTAAGTCTGTACAAGATATGGACTATGTCACCCAAAAGTGTCAGGAGGCAGTAAGCAGATACATCCCGGCCCAAAAGAAAAATCCGAGAAGCAAAAGAAGAATCCATGGTATAATAGGGCATGTATGGAAGCGAAGAAACTGAACAAAAGGGCGTGGGGGAACTTCCGGAATAACAGAACACAAGAAAGCAGAGAGAGATACCAGAGAACCAGGAATGAGTAAGTCAGGGTGAGAAGAGAAGCAGAGAAAAGTTATGAAAATGATATAGCAAACAAAGCCAAGACCGAACCAAAGCTACTCCACAGTCACATCAGAAGGAAAACAACAGTGAAAGAACAGGTATTGAAACTTAGAACAGGCGAGGACAGGTGTACAGAGAATGACAAAGAGGTGTGTGATGAACTCAACAAGAGGTTCCAGGAGGTCTTCACAACAGAACAAGGTGAGGTCACTGTGCTAGGAGAAAGGGAAGTAAACCAGGCGGCCTTGGAAGAGTTCGAAATTACGAGAGAGGAGGTCAAGAGACACCTGCTGGATCTGGATGTTAGAAAGGCTGTTGGTCCAGATGGGATCTCGCCATGGGTACTGAAAGAGTGTGCAGAGGCACTTTGCTTGCCACTCTCCATAATGTATAGTAGGTCACTGGAGACGGGAGACCTACCAGAAATATGGAAGACGGCGAATGTGGTCCCAAAATACAGAAAGGGCGACAGGCAAGAGGCACTGAACTACAGGCCAGTGTCCTTGACTTGTATACCATGCAAGGTGATGGAGAAGATCGTGAGAAAAAACCTGGTAGCACATCTGGAGAGAAGAGACTTCGTGACAAATCGCCAACATGGGTTCAGGGAGGGTAAATCTTGCCTGACTGGCTTAATAGAATTCTACGACCAGGTGACAAAGATTAAGCAAAAAAGAGAGGGCTGGGCGGACTGCATTTTCTTGGATTGTCGGAAGGCCTTTGACACAGTACCGCGTAAGAGGCTGGTACATATGCTGGAGAGACAGGCAGGTGTAGCTGGTAAGGTGCTCCAGTGGATAAAGGAGTACCTAAGCAATAGGAAGCAGAGAGTTACGGTGAGGGGTGAGACCTCCGATTGGCGTGAAGTCACCAGTGGAGTCTCACAGGGCTCTGTACTCGGTCCTATCTTGTTTCTGATATATGTAAATGATCTCCCGGAGGGTATAGATTAATTTCTCTCAATGTTTGCGGATGATGCCAAAATTATGAGAAGGATTAAGACAGAAGAGGACTGTTTGAGGCTTCAAGAAGACCTAGACAAACTGAAGGAATGGTCGAACAAATGGTTGTTAGAGTTTAACCCAACCAAATGTAATGTAATGAAGATAGGTGTAGGGAGCAGGAGGCCAGATACAAGGTATCATCTGGGAGAGGAAATTCTTCGGGAGTCAGAGAAAGAAAAAGACTTGGGGGTTGATATCACGCCAGACCTGTCTCCTGCAGCCCATATCAAGAGGATAACATCAGCGGCATATGCCAGGCTGGCCAACATACGAACGGCATTCAGAAACTTGTGTAAAAAATCATTCAGAACTTTGTATACCACATATGTCAGGCCAATCCTGGAGTATGCAGCCCCAGCATGGAGTCCATATCTAGTCAAGGATAAGACTAAACTGGAAAAGGTTCAAAGGTTTGCCACCAGACTAGTACCCGAGCTGAGAGGTATGAGCTACGAAGAGAGACTACGGGAATTAAACCTCACTTCGCTGGAAGACAGAAGAGTTAGGGGGGACATGATCACCACATTCAAGATTCTGAAGGGAATTGATAGGGTAGATAAAGACAGGCTATTTAACACAAGGGGCACACGCACAAGGGGACACAGGTGGAAACTGAGCGCCCAAATGAGCCACAGAGATATTAGAAAGAACTTTTTTAGTGTCAGAGTGGTTGACAAATGGAATGCATTAGGAAGTGATGTGGTGGAGGCTGACTCCATACACAGTTTCAAGTGTAGATATGATAGAGCCCAATAGGCTCAGGAATCTGTACACCTGTTGATTGACGGTTGAGAGGCGGGACCAAAGAGCCAGAGCTCAACCCCCGCAAGGACAACTAAGTGAGTACCTTCAGGTGAGTACACACACACACAGTAGACGCTGGAGGCGGCGTACAGTTGCCGTAGGAAGGAGGGCAAGTGAGCTCTTGTCTTGAGCGACAGGTGCACAACCGTCCACCCCGTTATGTGGCTCCTCAGTATGTCTGCCACAAGCTCCGTCACTTCACCTCAACACTCCTACTCATGCTCTCTACTTCAATATGAACAAATAACACATTTCACAACACTATATACAAAGTTGCAGAAAGTTCTTAAGTTGGCGCGTCCGTTATGGTGTACTCCAAACACCGTTAATAGACCAGCTAACGGGACTGTTGAAGGAACCGCTACGCCAGGCACAAGAATAGTCACGCCGCTCAGCGTGTCACTCCTCGGCCACAGCTGTTGGCTTCAGCTGCGTATTTGCCTTCAGAAATATTAAGAAATTCCACGTTATGCCAAATATAAATCATCAATTGATCTTAGATGGAAAATGAGTCGAAGTATGAACGTTTGGGTTAAATTATATTGTAAGTTTGGCAAGGAGATGCATTCCAAGGTGTTGATGGTTGGCGCGCGCGTATACTGCCACTACCTGGCTCCCGGCCCCCGCTCCCTCACCACCGTCACAATGGACAACACCCTCAACCTCTCTCAGGTTTTACTGTAGAACAAACGAAGAAAAACTCCCAAGCTGAGAGAGATAAAAAGCCTCTCGCGTGAACCCACCGACCACAACATTCGGCGCATAACGGGTATAACAAGTCAATACATCAATATCCCCTGGTGTACATACCCAGGGGTCGAGGCTTGCCACCACACTCAACCGTTACCTGCATGTGTGGTGCTTCTCTCATGCCTTACACCTCCTCTCTCAACTAGATTTATTTATTGTGCACCTAATATGACTATCATGCCCCAGTTCACATGGGTCCACATGCCCCACATTATAGTCAGTAGCTGTTACCTGGTTGATTACCTGGTTGATGGGGTTCTGGGAGTTCTTCTACTCCCCAAGCCCGGCCCGAGGCCAGGCTTGACTTGTGAGAGTTTGGTCCACTAGGCTGTTGCTTGGAGCGGCCCGCAGGCCCACATACCCACCACAGCCCGGCTGGTCCGGAACTCCTTGGAGGAATAAATCTAGTTTCCTCTTGAAGATGTCCACGGTTGTTCCGGCAATATTTCTTATGCTTGCTGGGAGGACGTTGAACAACCGTGGACCTCTGATGTTTATACAGTGTTCTCTGATTGTGCCTATGGCACCCCTGCTCTTCACTGGTTCTATTCTGCATTTTCTTCCATATCGTTCACTCCAGTACGTTGTTATTTTACTGTGTAGATTTGGGACCTGGCCCTCCAGTATCTTCCAGGTGTATATTATTTGATATCTCTCTCGTCTTCTTTCTAGTGAGTACATTTGGAGAGCTTTGAGACGATCCCAATAATTTAGGTGCTTTATCGCGTCTATACGTGCTGTATATGTTCTCTGTATTCCCTCTATTTCAGCAATCTCTCCTGCTTTGAAGGGGGAAGTGAGTACTGAACAGTACTCAAGACGGCTGTAGTAATAGTACAGTGGTAATAGTACAGTGGTAATAGTACAGTGGTAATAGTACAGCAGTAATAGTACAGCAGTAATAGTACAGTAATAGGAGGATGGAAATACAAGTTGTAGTTCAGAAAACAACTGAACTCTTTCTCATAACATTTTGTTTGGAAGAAGAGAGCTCACGGAGTAATAGAGTAACTGAAGGTTAATGGGCCAAGACTAAAAATAAACCAGGACCATAAAGGAGAAGAGTAAACACTAACAAAGAAATGCAATAAATTAGATGACAATAAATGTAGAAAGTACATAATACTTTACAAGTACAAGTAACAAGTAACTTGTGTGTGATGAAACAGGGGACGAGTAACTTGTGTGATGAAACAGGGAACGAGTAACTTGTGTGTGATGAAACAGGGAACGAGTAACTTGTGTGTGATGAAACAGGGAACGAGTAACTTGTGTGTGATGAAACAGGGAACGAGTAACTTGTGTGATGAAACAGGGGACGAGTAACTTGTGTGATGAAACAGGGAACGAGTAACTTGTGTGTGATGAAACAGGGAACGAGTAACTTGTGTGTGATGAAACAGGGAACGAGTAACTTGTGTGTGATGAAACAGGGAACGAGTAACTTGTGTGTGATGAAACAGGGAACGAGTAACTTGTGTGTGATGAAACAGGGAACGAGTAACTTGTGTGATGAAACAGGGAACGAGTAACTTGTGTGATGAAACAGGGAACGAGTAACTTGTGTGATGAAACAGGGGACGAGTAACTTGTGTGTGATGAAACAGGGAACGAGTAACTTGTGTGATGAAACAGGGAACGAGTAACTTGTGTGTGATGAAACAGGGAACGAGTTACTGGTATACCTGGATTGAACATGGATGGGGTTCTAGGAGCTCTACTCCCCAAGCCCGGCTCGAGGCCAGACTTGACTTGTGAGAGTTTGGTCCACCAGGCTGTTGCTTGGAGCGGCCCGCAGGCCCACATACCCACCACAGCCCGGGTGGTCCGGCACTCCTTGGAGAAAACAGTCTAGTTTTCTCTTGAAGATGTCCACGGTTGTTCCGGCAATATTTCTTATATTAGCTGAGAGGATGTTAAACAACCGCGGACCTCTGATGTTTATACAGTGTTCTCTGATTGTGCCTATGGCACCCGTGTTCTTCACTGGTTCTATTCTGCATTTCCTTCCATGTTGTTCACTCCAGCACGTTGTTATTTTACTGTGTAGATTTGGGACCTGGCCCTCCAGTATCTTCCACTTGTATATTATTTGGTATCTCTCTCGTCTCCTTTCTAGGGAGTACGTTTGGAGAGCTTTGAGACGATCCCATTGCCGTATATGTTCTCTATATTCCCTGTATTTCAGCAATCTCTCGTGCTTTGAAGGGGAAACTGAGTACCGAGCAGTACTCAAGACGGGACAACACAAGTGACTTGAAGAGTACAACCATCGTGATGGGATCCCTGGATTTGAAAGTTCTCGTAATCCATCCTATCATTTTTCTGGCTGACACAATATTTGCTTGGTTATGCTTCTTAAACGTTTGGTCATCAGACATCATTATTCCCAGATCTTTTACATGCTGCTTTCAAAGCAGCATGTAAATCTTTATGGGCAGATTTGATTGTGTTTTGTACCCTGCATTAAGGTCCTCATTTTTACGTACATGAGTACATGGAATTTTTCACTGTTAAACATCATATTATTTTCTACTGCGCAGTCGAAAATTTTATTAATATCTGTTTGTAGTTTTTCAACGTCTTCAGCAGATGTAGTTTTCATACAGATTTTTGTGTCATCTGCAAAAGATGATATTAATTGACTTGTATTTTTGTTTATTTCTGATATGAGAATAAGGAAAATTAGTGGTGTAAAGACTGTACCTTGAGGTACAGAGGTTTTAACTGCGCTTGCACTCGATTTTATATGGTTGACTGTTACTCTTTGTGTTCTGTTCGACAGAAAATTAAGTATCCAGCGTCCTACTTTATCAGTTATTCCCACTGACCTCATTTTGGGTGCTATGACTCCATGATCATATTTATCGAATGCCTTTGCAAAGTCCGCGTATATCACATCAGCATTCTGTTTTTCTTCTAATGTCTCAATGATTTTGTCTTAGTGGGCAAGTAGCTGCGAGAGGCATATCCACATGTTGGTCTGGGTTGTGAAGGTCATTGATCTCCACGAAACTGGTGACCTGACTCCTGATCACTCTCTCAAATACTTTTATTATGTGTGACGTTAGTGCAACTGGTCTATAATTCTTAGCCAGTGATTTGCTCTCTCCCTTGTGTAAAGGGGCTATGTCTGCTGATTTAAGTTCATCTGGTATCTCCCCTGTGTCCAAGCTCTTCCTCCACACTATAATGAGTGTCTGTGCTACTGACACTTTGCATTTCCTTATATATATTGAATTCCATGAGTCTGGGCCCGGGGCTGAGTGCATGGGCATATTGTCAATTTCCCCTTCAAAATCTGCCACGCTCGTGTTGATAGCAGTTATATTTACAGGGGCTTGGGTATCACGCATAAAGAAGTTGTCCGGATCTTCCACTTTCATGTTGTTTATCGGAGTGCTAAACATGTCCTCATACTGCTCTTTTTAGGATTTCACTAATTTCTTTGTCGTCCTCAGTGTATGAACCTTCACTAATACGAATAGTTCCAATACTGGCAGTGGTTTTTTATTTCGCATATGTGAAGAAATATTTTGGGGTTTTCTTTATTATTTGAATTGCTTTCTGTTCTAGTTGCCTTTATTCAATCTGATATGAATGCTTCAGTCTTTGTTCAATTTCTTCAATCTCCATGTTTAAATTATTCCTTCTTTGTATGGAAAGTCGTCTCTGCTTAAGCATTTCAGTTATTTTTTCTTCTTTTGTAGTGTCGTCTGCGTTCTCTTTCTACGTTGGACCTCTTTTCTGACTTTCCTCAAAGGAACATGTTTCAGACAGACTTCATATGCTTCAGAAGTCAGTTTTTCTATTCCTTGTGTAGGATTTTTATTACTTAGAACATTTTCCCATTGAATGTTTGTAAGGTCCCTCCCAGTCTTTCCTTTTATTATTAAAATTTAATTTACTGAATAACCCTTCTCGATTGTTGTTTCCCTTGGGCTTACTACCGTTATTAATGTTAGTTTGCACTTCAATGATCTTGTGGTCCGAGTATGTAGTGCATGAAACAGTAATGTCTCTGATTAGCTCATTATTATTCGTGAATATCAGGTCCAGCGTGTTTTCGTTCCTGGTTGGTTCTGTAATCTGCTGATTCAGCGAGAATTTGCCACAGAATCTCAGTAGTTCTCTGACCTGTGGTTGGTTATTTCCAGGTTGATTTCCTGCTATAATGTTATTGTTTACGATTCTCCACTTTAAACTGGGTAAACTGAAGTCTCTAAGAAAGATAATATCTGCTACTGGGTTTGCTAGGTTTTGCTCTATTTTCTGTATCAGCTCAGTGAATTCCTCAACTGTTGCATCTGGCGGTTTATATAATAGAATAATAATTAGATTTATATTTTCTACCTTGATTCCAAGTATCTGTACCACCTCATTGGTCGAGTTTAGGAACTCTGTGCATGCCAGTTCCTTTTTAATATACAAACCAACTCCTCCACTTGACCTAATTACTCTGTCACATCTATATAGATTATAATTTGGGACCCATATTTCACTATCCATGTAGTCTTTCGTGTAGGTTTCTGGAAATGCACC
>WNGS01165133.1:0-15446 GCA_020271785.1 Procambarus virginalis | reverse complement strand
TGACAAGCCTTTAGACTAACAATAAAGTAAACTTATGTTGCGACCCACACATCTTCTAACTCCTTTTCGCCAAGTGCTTAACTGAACTGAGAAATCGGTACAAAATTGACCTGCCTAACCGTCTCCCCCCGAACGAATCCGGAATCAATCAGTTGATCTGACTATCCGCTAACCACAGACCAATTACAATTAGGGATTGGAACACCTGGAAACACCGCAAGACCAGGTCAAGAGCGCGAGGGCAGAGACCTGGGCATGAGGGCACAGGCGGAGGTGTGAGGGGTATGTTCTGGTCAACTAGCGAGCTGCCCCTTTACCTACGGGGAGGGAAGGGGCAGGGGAGGGAGGAAGGCAGGGTAAGGTGTGGCGTGTGAGGTACAGGGCAGATGCTTATGGGTACCATTGTTATTATACCAGCCCACCATATACCATACACTCCGGGACACTGCCCACCTCTACACGTGCAGGGTGTGGCACTACCTCTACACGTGCAGGGTGTGGCCCACCTCTACACGTGCAGGGTGAGGCCCACCTCTACACGTGCAGGGTGTGGCCCACCTCTACACGTGCAGGGTGTGGCCCACCTCTACACGTGCAGGGTGTGGCACTACCTCTACACGTGCAGGGTGTGGCCCACCTCTACACGTGCAGGGTGAGGCACTACCTCTACACGTGCAGGGTGTGGCCCACCTCTACACGTGCAGGGTGTG
Source organism: Procambarus virginalis (assembly GCA_020271785.1). Lineage (NCBI taxonomy): Eukaryota > Metazoa > Arthropoda > Malacostraca > Decapoda > Cambaridae > Procambarus > Procambarus virginalis. Next base: position 14,736 of record WNGS01165133.1, on the reverse strand, counting down.
GCACTACCTCTACACGTGCAGGGTGTGGCCCACCTCTACACGTGCAGGGTGAGGCACTACCTCTACACGTGCAGGGTGTGGCCCACCTCTACACGTGCAGGGTGTGCCCACCTCTACACGTGCAGGGTGAGGCACTACCTCTACACGTGCAGGGTGTGGCCCACCTCTACACGTGCAGGGTGTGGCACTACCTCTACACGTGCACGGTGTGGCCCACCTCTACACGTGCAGGGTGTGGCACTACCTCTACACGTGCAGGGTGTGGCCCACCTCTACACGTGCAGGGTGTGGCCCACCTCTACACGTGCAGGGTGTGGCACTACCTCTACACGTGCAGGGTGTGGCCCACCTCTACACGTGCAGGGTGTGGCACTACCTCTACACGTGCAGGGTGTGGCCCACCTCTACACGTGCAGGGTGTGGCACTACCTCTACACGTGCACGGTGTGACCCACCTCTACACGTGCAGGGTGTGGCCCACCTCTACACGTGCAGGGTGTGGCCCACCTCTACACGTGCAGGGTGTGGCCCACCTCTACACGTGCAGGGTGAGGCACTACCTCTACACGTGCAGGGTGTGGCCCACCTCTACACGTGCAGGGTGTGGCCCACCTCTACACGTGCAGGGTGTGGCCCACCTCTACACGTGCAGGGTGTGACCCACCTCTACACGTGCAGGGTGTGGCCCACCTCTACACGTGCAGGGTGTGGCCCACCTCTACACGTGCAGGGTGTGGCCCACCTCTACACGTGCAGGGTGTGACCCACCTCTACACGTGCAGGGTGTGACCCACCTCTACACGTGCAGGGTGTGGCCCACCTCTACACGTGCAGGGTGTGGCCACCTCTACACGTGCACGGTGTGACCCACCTCTACACGTGCACGGTGTGACCCACCTCTACACGTGCAGGGTGTGACTCACCTCTACACGTGCAGGGTGTGACCCACCTCTACACGTGCAGGGTGTGACTCACCTCTACACGTGCAGGGTGTGGCCCACTTCTACACGTGCAGGGTGTGACCCACCTCTACACGTGCAGGGTGTGGCCCACCTCTACACGTGCAGGGTGTGGCCCACCTCTACACGTGCAGGGTGTGGCCCACCTCTACACGTGCAGGGTGTGACCCACCTCTACACGTGCAGGGTGTGGCCCACCTCTACACGTGCAGGTGTGGCCCACCTCTACACGTGCAGGGTGTGCCCACCTCTACACGTGCAGGGTGTGGCCCACCTCTACACGTGCAGGGTGTGGCCCACCTCTACACGTGCAGGGTGTGACCCACCTCTACACGTGCAGGGTGTGACCCACCTCTACACGTGCAGGGTGTGGCCCACCTCTACACGTGCAGGGTGTGACCCACCTCTACACGTGCACGGTGTGGCACTACCTCTACACGTGCACGGTGTGACCCACCTCTACACGTGCACGGTGTGACCCACCTCTACACGTGCAGGGTGTGACTCACCTCTACACGTGCAGGGTGTGACCCACCTCTACACGTGCAGGGTGTGACCCACCTCTACACGTGCAGGGTGTGGCCCACCTCTACACGTGCAGGGTGTGGCCCACCTCTACACGTGCAGGGTGTGGCCCACCTCTACACGTGCAGGGTGTGGCCCACCTCTACACGTGCAGGGTGTGACCCACCTCTACACGTGCAGGGTGTGACCCACCTCTACACGTGCAGGGTGTGACCCACCTCTACACGTGCAGGGTGTGACCCACCTCTACACGTGCAGGGTGTGGCCCACCTCTACACGTGCAGGGTGTGGCCCACCTCTACACGTGCAGGGTGTGACCCACCTCTACACGTGCAGGGTGTGGCCCACCTCTACACGTGCAGGGTGTGACCCACCTCTACACGTGCAGGGTGTGACCCACCTCTACACGTGCAGGGTGTGACCACCTCTACACGTGCAGGGTGTGACCCACCTCTACACGTGCAGGGTGTGACCCACCTCTACACGTGCAGGGTGTGGCCCACCTCTACACGTGCAGGGTGTGGCCCACCTCTACACGTGCAGGGTGTGGCCCACCTCTACACGTGCAGGGTGTGGCCCACCTCTACACGTGCAGGGTGTGGCCCACCTCTACACGTGCAGGGTGTGGCCCACCTCTACACGTGCAGGGTGTGGCCCACCTCTACACGTGCAGGGTGTGACCCACCTCTACACGTGCAGGGTGTGACCCACCTCTACACGTGCAGGGTTTGGCCCACCTCTACACGTGCAGGGTGTGGCCCACCTCTACACGTGCAGGGTGTGGCCAACCCTACACGTGCAGGGTGTGACCCACCTCTACACGTGCAGGGTGTGCCCACCTCTACACGTGCAGGGTGTGGCCCACCTCTACACGTGCAGGGTGTGGCCTACCTCTACACGTGCAGGGTGTGGCCCACCTCTACACGTGCAGGGTGTGACCCACCTCTACACGTGCAGGGTGTGGCCCACCTCTACACGTGCAGGGTGTGGCCCACCTCTACACGTGCAGGGTGTGACCCACCTCTACACGTGCAGGGTGTGGCCCACCTCTACACGTGCAGGGTGTGGCCCACCTCTACACGTGCAGGGTGTGACCCACCTCTACACGTGCAGGGTGTGACCCACCTCTACACGTGCAGGGTGTGACCCACCTCTACACGTGCAGGGTGTGACCCACCTCTACACGTGCAGGGTGTGACCCACCTCTACACGTGCAGGGTGTGACCCACCTCTACACTTGCAGGGTGTGGCCCACCTCTACACCAGTGTAAATACCTTCATATAATCAGTAACAAAGCTGGAGGCCTGACTGTGTGCTTCACACACCTTACTACACGCCTCCACACAAGCGTCCTCTCACTTATACATCTTAACATTACCTAGATGTTCAATATCTTGGAAGAGCATAAGATTGATAACTCAAACGAATTCTTCGTGAATGTGATACCAACATCAAATATATATCAGATATCACTCCACTGGATTTTGAAGAAGCCATAGATAGTATGCCTATGCACTCTGCACCAGGCCCTGATTCCTGGAACTCCATATTCATCAAGAACCGTAAAAAAAAACCACCATCGCAGGCCCTGAACATTCTTTGGAGACGGAGCTTAGATACTGGTAACATACTGAAAACATACTGAATACAGCAGATATAACACCACACCATAAGGAAGCAATAAAGCAGTGGCAAAAACTATAGGCTGATAGCACTAACATATACCTGCTTGATGGGGTTCTGGGAGTTCTTCTACTCCCCAAGCCCGGCCTTGGCTTGAGTGAACATCGCACATCATAAAAATCTTTGAAAGAGTGATAAGAAATAAGATCACAAAACCCGTGGAATTACAGCCTCTACATAACTCTGGGCGACAACATGATTTCAGATCAGAATCTCGTTCTTATCATAGTTGCTGGACCACTATGACGTGGTCTTGGGAAGGAAGATAAACAAAACGTTGATGTAATTTACACAGATTTCGCAAAAGCCTTCGACAAATGTGACCATGGTGTTATTGCACACAAAATGCGCTCAAAGGGAATCACCAGAAAAATAGGAAGATGGATCTACAATTTCCCAATTGACAGAACCCAATGTGTAATAGGCAAGAAAGTAAAATCCGGCTCATCAACTGTGAAGAGCTCAGTTCCCCCCCCCCCCCCCTCGCCGGGTACTGTGCTTGCTTGCACCAGTACTCTTTCTCATCCTCATATCAGACATAGACAAGGACACTATCTATAGTACCGTATTATCCTTTGCAGATGACACTAGGATTTTTATGAGAGTAGACAAGATAACCAAACCAGATATCAGAAGATGAAGAAATTCAGTCCGTCCTGCATCGTTATCAATTCGTGTGTGAGTAGACATGATAGAGGACATAACAAACCTCCAAACTGATATAAACCAGGTCTTTCACTGGGCCATAGAAAATAATATGGTATTCATACAAGTATAAACTCCGGGAGACGGGTAGCATCTAGTAGGAGCTTTAACTAGCCACACGACGCTTGACCTCGACCTCACCACAAACTTACTGTCCCCAACGTATAATTCCGCAAAACAAAATGTCCACTTAAAAACGGTGGTGTAAGATGGCAGATGACAGCCACACCAATGGTGCTTGACTGCTTGTGTCGACGTTGTCAGGCGGCCGATCTTGACCAAGCAAAACACTCTCGTGGGGATAAATATCTCGAATCCAATTTTAAATTCTAAGACAGCAGATGGTGGTGGAGACACGACCTTGGGTCCTCTGGCATCTCCACCTAGACGCTCAAGGAGTCTCACCATTTGCCTTCACCTTATTTACGGCAGACTGTAATTTAATTTGTATAAGATTGTATCTAAAAAACTTGTAAGTTATAAACATATTTACTTAATTTTTCATAAGGACAGTGAAGTGTAAAGAATGTGGAGCTTGAGGAAGGTGTGCTGGCAGACACTTCCCCGCGCCAGGGGCCACATATACAACACTTACTGTACAACATATTATCCACATATTGTATGGGGCGAAAATATTTATTACATATTGAAAAGTCAGTGTTAACAGTTAACAGAAGGTAGGTAATTATCAGGAGACAGCATTGAGCCATTACGACTATATAGAACAATTAACAAGAGATGTTAGTTGAAAGCTAAAGTTTGTTGGAGGCTGTTATGTGCCTTATTACCAGTCATTGTTGCCTCACTCTCAGTTAACACAAAAAATTACTACCAATAACAGTTACAGTATGTGCAATATTTAATAGTAGCCATCAACTACCTCTGGACCGCTGCTCTTCTGTCTCTCTAAGCAGATCTCTGCCTGCCTCCCTGCCTGCCTGCCTCCTCCCTGCTGCTNCCAACAGGTGTACAGTTTCCTGAGCCTAATGGCTCTATCATATCTACACTTGAAACTGTGTATGGAGTCAGCCTCCACCACATCGCTTCCTAATGCATTCCATTTGTCAACCACTCTGACACTAAAAAGTTCTTTCTAATATCTCTGTGGCTCATTGGGCACTCAGCTTCCACCTGTGTCCCCTAGTGCGTGTGCCCTTGTGTTAAACAGCCTGTCTTTATCAACCCTGTCGATTCCCCTGAGAATCTTGAATGTGGTGATCATGTCCCCCCTAACTCTTCTGTCTTCCAACGAAGTGAGGTTTAATTCCTGCAGTCGCTCCTCGTAGCTCATACCTCTCAGCTCGGGTACTAGTCTGGTGGCAAACCTTTGAACCTTTTCCAGTTTAGTCTTATGCTTGACTAGATAGGGACTCCATGCTGGAGCCGCATACTCCAGGATTGGTCTGACATATGTGGTATATAATGTTCTGAAAGATTCCTTACACAAGTTTCTAAAGGCCGTTCTTATGTTAGCCAACCTGGCATATGCTGCTGATGTTATCCTCTTGATATGAGCTTCAGGGGACAGGTCTGGCGTGATATCAACCCCCAGGTCTTTCTCTCTCTCTGACTCTTGAAGTATTTCATCTCCCAAATGATACCTTGTATCTGGTCTCCTGCTTCCTACCCCTATCTTCATTACATTACATTTGCTTGGGTTAAACTCTAACAGCCATTTGTTCGACCATTCCTGCAGCTTGTCCAGGTCTTCTTGAAGTCTCAAGCTGTCCTCCTCTGTCTTAATCCTTCTCATAATTTTGGCGTCGTCAGCAAACATTGAGAGGAATGAGTCTATACCCTCTGGGAGATCATTTACGTATATCAGAAACAGGATAGGTCCAAGTACAGAGCCCTGTGGGACTCCACTGGTGACTTCACGCCAGTCTGAGGTCTCACCCCTCACTGTAACTCTCTGTTTCCTATTGCTTAGGTACTCCCTTATCCACTGGAGCGCCCTACCTGTTACTCCTGCCTGTTCCTCCAGCTTATGCATCAACCTTTTATGGGGTACTGTGTCAAAGGCTTTCCGACAGTCCAAAAAAATGCAGTCCGCCCACCCTTCTCTTTCTTGCTTAATTCTTGTCACCTGATCGTAGAATTCTATCAATCCTGTAAGGCAAGATTTACCCTCCCTGAACCCATGTTGATGGGTTGTCACGAAGTCTCTTCTCTCCAGATGTGTTACTAGGTTTTTTCTCACAATCTTCTCCATCACCTTGCATGGTATACAAGTTAAGGACACTGGCCTGTAGTTCAGTGCCTCTTGTCTGTCACCCTTTTTGTATATTGGTACTACATTAGCAGTCTTCCATATTTCTGGTAGGTCCCCCGTTTCCAGTGACTTACTATACACTATGGAGAGTGGTAAGCAAAGTGCTCCTGCACACTCTTTCAATACCCATGGCGAGATTCCATCCGGCCCAACAGCTTTTCTCACATCCAGCTCCAATAGGTGCTTTTTGACCTCATCTCTTGTAATTTCGAATCTATCCAAGGTCACCTGGTTTGCTGCCACCTCTCCCAGCGCCGTGATATCTCCCTGTTCTATTGTAAAGACCTCCTGGAACCTTTTGTTGAGTTCTTCACACACCTCTTTGTCATTCTCTGTGTACCTGTCCTCGCCCACCCTAAGTTTAATCACCTGTTCCTTCACTGTTGTCTTCCTCCTGATGTGACTGTGTAGTAGCTTTGGTTCAGTCTTGGCTTTGTTAGCTATATCATTTTCATACCTTTTCTCAGCTGCTCTTCTCACACTGACATACTCGTTCCTGGTTCTCTGGTATCTCTCTCTACTTTCTGGTGTTCTGTTATTACGAAAGTTCCTCCATGCCCTTTTGTTCAGCTCTTTTGCTTTCATACATTCCCTATTAAACCACGGATTCTTCCTTTGCTTCTCTGTTTTTCCTGTTGGGCTGGGACAAACCTGCTTACAGCCACCTGACATTTTTGGGTGACATAGTCCATCATGTCTTGTACGGACTGGTTCCGAGTTCTGTGTCCCAATGTATATCCCATAGGAATTTATTCATCTCCTCATAGTTTCCCTTTCTGTACGCCAGCCCTTTGGTTCCCAGTTCTTTTTTGGGGGTGATAATTCCTAGCTCAACCAGGTACTCAAAGCTCAATACACTATGATCACTCATTCCCAAGGGGGCTTCCAACTTAACTTCCCTTATATCCGACTCATTTAGGGTAAATATCAAATCCAGCAAGGCTGGTACATCCCCTCCTCTCATTCTTGTCGGTCCCTTATGTGTGTGTGTGTGTGTGTGTGTGTGTGTGTTTGTGTGTGTACTCACCTAGTTGTGCTTGCGGGGGTTGAGCTTTGGCTCTTTGGTCCCGCCTCTCAACCGTCAATCAACAGGTGTACAGTTTCCTGAGCCTATTGGGCTCTATCATATCTACACTTGAAACTGTGTATGGAGTCAGCCTCCACCACATCGCTTCCTAATGCATTCCATTTGTCAACCACTCTGACACTAAAAAAGTTCTTTCTAATATCTCTGTGGCTCATTTGGGCACTCAGTTTCCACCTGTGGCCCCTAGTGCGTGTGCCCCTTGTGTTAAACAGCCTGTCTTTATCAACCCTGTCGATTCCCTGAGAATCTTGAATGTGGTGATCATGTCCCCCCTAACTCTTCTGTCTTCCAACGAAGTGAGGTTTAATTCCTGTAGTCTCTCCTCGTAGCTCATACCTCTCAGCTCGGGTACTAGTCTGGTGGCAAACCTTTGAACCTTTTCCAGTTTAGTCTTATGCTTGACTAGATATGGACTCCATGCTGGAGCCACATACTCCAGGATTGGTCTGACATATGTGGTATATAATGTTCTGAAAGATTCCTTACACAAGTTTCTAAAGGCCGTTCTAATGTTAGCCAACCTGGCATATGCTGCTGATGTTATCCTCTTGATATGAGCTTCAGGGGACAGGTCTGGCGTGATATCAACCCCCAGGTCTTTCTCTCTCTCTGACTCTTGAAGTATTTCATCTCCCAAATGGTACCTTGTATCTGGTCTCCTGCTTCCTACCCCTATCATTACATTACACTTGCTTGGGTTAAACTCTAACAGCCATTTGTTCGACCATTCCTGCAGCTTGTCCAGGTCTTCTTGAAGCCTCAAGCTGTCCTCCTCTGTCTTAATCCTTCTCATAATTTTGGCGTCGTCAGCAAACATTGAGAGGAATGAGTCTATACCCTCTGGGAGATCATTTACGTATATCAGAAACAGGATAGGTCCAAGTGCAGAGCCCTGTGGGACTCCACTGGTGACTTCACGCCAGTCTGAGGTCTCACCCCTCACTGTAACTCTCTGCTTCCTATTGCTTAGGTACTCCCTTATCCACTGGAGCGCCCTACCCGTTACTCCTGCCTGTTTCTCCAGCTTATGCATCAACCTTTTATGGGGTACTGTGTCAAAGGCTTTCCGACAGTCCAAAAAAATGCAGTCCGCCCACCCTTCTCTTTCTTGCTTAATTTTTGTCACCTGATCGTAGAATTCTATCAAGCCTGTAAGGCAAGATTTACCCTCCCTGAACCCATGTTGATGGGTTGTCACGAAGTCTCTTCTCTCCAGATGTGTTACTAGGTTTTTTCTCACAATCTTCTCCATCACCTTGCATGGTATACAAGTTAAGGACACTGGCCTGTAGTTCAGTGCCTCTTGTCTGTCACCCTTTTTGTATATTGGTACTACATTAGCAGTCTTCCATATTTCTGGTAGGTCCCCCGTTTCCAGTGACTTACTATACACTATGGAGAGTGGTAAGCAAAGTGCTCCTGCACACTCTTTCAATACCCATGGCGAGATTCCATCCGGCCCAACAGCTTTTCTCACATCCAGCTCCAATAGGTGCTTTTTGACCTCATCTCTTGTAATTTCGAACCTATCCAAGGTCACCTGGTTTGCTGCCACCTCTCCCAGCGCCGTGATATCTCCCTGTTCTATTGTAAAGACCTCCTGGAACCTTTTGTTGAGTTCTTCACACACCTCTTTGTCATTCTCTGTGTACCTGTCCTCGCCCACCCTAAGTTTCATCACCTGTTCCTTCAGGTGTGTGTGTGTGTGTGTGTGTGTGTGTGTGTGTGTGTGGTGTGTGTGTGTGTGTGTGTGTGTGTGTGTGTGTGTGTGTGTGTGTGTGGAAATCATAAAAATTAACACGCGATGAAAAATGTGAGTGTCAGACCATGGAGGAAGAATTGAAACAGGAATTTCCTTAAGTACTTTCGTATATTAATACTTCTTGAGAAGGAATGAATGATTTACAAGTCAAGTATTGGACAAATATATAGGCAGGAGAGAGAGGTGAAGTGAAGTGAGGAACAATGAAAAATGAATGGGAAGTAGGTGGATACAAGTAAGAGCCGCATAAGAAACACAGAAGGCCCATTGGCCCATACAAGGCACCTCTTTTTTACCCACTAATGGTTTATGACCCATAAAATAAGAGTTGCATCAATAGGCCCATACATGGATAATAATAGCATAAGATGGTAAATATTTACAATGCATTAGACAAATGTGTATCAATGATCCTACTCAAATCGCCCGTTAATTGATCTATCAAAAATGGAACTAAGTTATATAAACCACTGCTAATATTCAAATTGCGTTCTTTAGTAGTTTGTATTAAAGCAGATTCAATTATGTTCCTATTGAAAGTGCTTTTACAATTCGCTATTGAAGAAGCCATCTCCCAATCAATTTGGTGAGAATTTTCTGACAAATGAATAAACAAAGCATTAGACAATTGGCCCTGTCTTACAGAGTATGTTGCGAAATTCTACATTTCAAATCTTTAGATGTTTGCCCAACATAGAACCTATTACAGTCTTTACAAGGAATTTTATAAATGACACAGTTATCACTACGAGGGCTGTTTCTAACTAATAGTTTACCAACAGTATTTTCGGAACTAAACAATACATGTATACCAAAAAGTTTCAAGGCCTTGACAATATTTTCAAACCCAGAAAAATATGGTGAACATAACACATTCTTTGGGCAAATGTTTTCACTGCATATATTATTATAATATGTACGACGTGCTTTGCTACGGCAAACTTCCAAAAAACTCAGTGGATAACAAAGTTTGAGACCAATAGAATCAATATTCTTAAACTCTTCATCTAAGAAGACTCTTAGACTCTTAGACTCTTCATCGAAATCCAGCACGCTGGACTTGTGATCCTGCGGTCCCGGGTTCGATCCCGGGCGCCGGCGAGGATCATGAATGTGTCAGTCCGTGACACATACATGTGTCACACGGGCAGGAACACAATAGGGGGGGTCAGCCCGTGACACATACATGTGTCACACGGGCAGGAACACAATAGGGGGGTCAGTCCGTGACACATACATGTGTCACACGGGCAGGAACACAATAGGGGGGTCAGTCCGTGACACATACATGTGTCACACGGGCAGGAACACAATAGGGGGGTCAGGGGCGTGATAATGGGGGCAGGATGTGGTCAGGTCATTCGGATCACGAGAGGAATAATTTTATTTGTGTGAGATTTGCAGCGTCCCGGCGGGCGGTGGCGGCCATGACTCACTGGCCGAGGGTCACACCGACCTGTTACATGTTGTGTTACAGCCACTGGCCGAGTGTCACCTGTTACACGTTGTGTTACAGCCACTGGCCGAGTGTCACCTGTTACACGTTGTGTTACAGCCACTGGCCGAGTGTCACCTGTTACACGTTGTGTTACAGCCACTGGCCGAGTGTCACCTGTTACACGTTGTGTTACAACCACTGGCCGAGTGTCACCTGTTACATGTTGTGTTACAACCACTGGCCGAGTGTCACCTGTTACATGTTGTGTTACAACCACTGACCGAGTGTCACCCGTTACATGTTGTGTTACAACCACTGGTCGAGTGTCACCCGTTACATGTTGTGTTACAACCACTGGCCGAGTGTCACCTGTTACATGTTGTGTTACAACCACTGGCCGAGTGTCACCTGTTACATGTTGTGTTACAACCACTGGCCGAGTGTCACCCGTTACATGTTGTGTTACAACCACTGGCCGAGTGTCACCCGTTACATGTTGTGTTACAACCACTGGCCGAGTGTCACCCATTACATGTTGTGTTACAACCACTGGCCGAGTGTCACCTGTTACATGTTGTGTTACAACCACTGGCCGAGTGTCACCTGTTACATGTTGTGTTACAACCACTGGCCGAGTGTCACCCGTTACATGTTGTGTTACAACCACTGGCCGAGTGTCACCCGTTACATGTTGTGTTACAACCACTGGCCGAGTGTCACCCGTTACATGTTGTGTTACAACCACTGGCCGAGTGTCACCTGTTACATGTTGTGTTACAACCACTGGCCGAGTGTCACCTGTTACATGTTGTGTTACAACCACTGGCCGAGTGTCACCTGTTACATGTTGTGTTACAACCACTGGCCGAGTGTCACCTGTTACATGTTGTGTTACAACCACTGGCCGAGTGTCACCCGTTACATGTTGTGTTACAACCACTGGATGAAGGGCAGGTGTGAGCAACTGGACTCTCTACATGTTCACGGACATTCTAACTACCACTTCAAATACTCACAGACATTGCGCTGCCAAAGGTGTAACTATTGGTTTGACAGCAACTGAATCCCTTTTGGTATAGTTAGGTAGAGTTACGTTGGGTATACTTTAGTTAGGCGTAGTTAGGGTAGGAATAGTTAGTTTAGGTATAGTTAGGTTGTGTATAGTTAGGTTAGCTAAGGTATAGTTATGTTGGGAATAGTTAGGTTAGGAACAGTTAGGTTGGGCATAGTTAGGTTAGGAACAGTTAGGTTGGGCATAGTTAGGTTAGGAACAATTAGGTTGGGCATAGTTAGGTTAGGCATAGTAGTCAGGTTGGGCATAGTTAGGTTAGGTATGATAAGGTTGGGTACTTCAGATTTTCACGCAGTTGATTATTGTTATTAATACGTGGCCACACATTTACAATGCTAACCAGCATATATACATTTTCTTCTGTCCTCCATGGACAGGGTTAGAGATCTGTTAAACATATAGTTCAGTGATTTATTGAACAATCGACCACAGAAGGTGATTGTAGTGCTTTTAAAATGCTAACCAACATGCATAAATACATACAATTATCTTTGTTCTAAATAAACAGTGTTGGAGGTATGTTATTGAACACAATGTGATTAATGTTCATGTACAAAGGTGGAATGTCATTGTGAGAAGTGAGCCGAGTCCTCGGGTGGCGTGTGAGGCAAGCACCTCTATGGTCAAGTCTCGGGAGTGTTCTGATGGGTCGTCACGGTCTATTGGTGTCTTGGGCCGCTTGTCTGGCCCGACCCCACAAGTTACCTTACCATATGTATCACAGCAACGTTGCGACACATTGCATCATTAAGTTAATCCCGGTACGTTGCTGTGAACGGTGAAGGTGGAGCACGGAACCAGGGTGCACACCTGGTAACACCCCCCTGCACACAGCACACGGTGATGGCCGCTCTGCTGTGAAGTCGTCAAGCTCCTGAACTCTGATCCGGGAAATGTTATGTTTACTGCAGTATTTCAGATTAGTGTATTTCTGTTTAGGTTTAATGTCATAAAGAGATAATGTGCATTAAGGTCGGTTTTCCTTGTTGGAGTCTTACTGAGGTCCACTAGCCAGCGGCTGGTCACGGGACCGGACTGTAAACATATACATAGCGAAAGGTGCCGTGCTGCTTCTGTGTTTTTTTTTTTTTACAGGGATATTCCTGGGCGGGCCCTAAGCCTCTGGCTGCCCCACTAAGTGTTGCTTGTTTCTGTTTTACTTGGGCGAAGTATGAGTTTTTATGACTCGTATGGTCGCTTCAGTAAGATTTTGTTCCATGTGTTTAACAACTGCTCTGTTGAATCTTAGTTGAAAACTTAATGGGATTGTAACTGTGCTAGATAATGTTCCAGTGGTTTGTCGGCCATTTCTCCACAGTGCTGACATTTCCTCTCATCTTCCGGAACCTGTAAACCTATTTCCCATGCACATGGGTATCCCAGCCTGATGCGATGTAAGTGTACTTCTGTTGTTCAACTGCTCCCTTTCATCAAACTAAGTCGTTCGTAGTTGGTTGAATTCTTGTACCAACTCGCAGATCTTGATGTTGCAACTGCTGTGTTGTGGTCAATGTACATCTTCTCCATTGCTCCGTTTCTAATTACTTTCTTAATCTGTGATAGACTCTGTGGTATGTAAATGTCTACATTTCTTCTCTTAGTTACAAGTTTTGCAGCTTCGTCTGCACTGTCATTTCCTATTATTCCCACATGACTTGGCACTCAGTTGATAAGTACCCGACGGCCTTGACGTTTGAGTATTTGCATTAATGATAAGACATTTGTGATCAGATGGATGTTATCACGTACGTGTTCTTGTTGCAAGGTTTCAACGGCAGTTCTCGAGTCTGAATGTATGATAACATGTTGTCGGTGTTCAGCAAGAGCATGTTCCAAAGCCTTTTGAACGGCTAGCATCTCTGTTTGTAAAGTTGAACACCCGTTTGAGAGTCTCCAACTGTTTACAGAGTTTCCTGCTTTAACTCCAGTTTCTTGTCCCTGCTGGTCTACTGAACCATCTGTGAAGTATGTGAAGCTGTCAGATGCCAAGTTTGCTTCTATATGCATCTGTGCAATATTACGTAGCAGATGAAGATTAGTCTGGTTCTTTCTTCCTTCAATAACCATAATCTTAAAGTCTGCTGGCGGAGATTCCCAAGGGGCTTGCATAACAAAGTCTGCATGTATTTCGACACCCTTCTCAGTGACTGTGTTTGTTATATCGAATGTATTGATGGTGTTTATCGCACAATGGGTCCACCTGTTGTTATTGGAGGCTCTTCTGTCCCGAGTTAGTGCTCCAGTGATTATATCTTTAAGTGAACTGATTCTAGGTCTTGTCAATATTTTGGTCAGCATGTACGCAGCAATCCCTCTTACCCTTATTTCAATCGACGTTAGCTTGGTTTCTAGTCTTAGGTTCAGTATTTTAGTCCATCTGGGAGCTCCTGCTATGACTCGCATGGCATCGTTTCGAATAACCTCAACGTTTGCCCACTGACTTGGAGAAAGAGTGAGTAAGGCAGGCGCTGCATAATCAACTAGGGAACGAACGGCGTGTATGTAAAACATTCTTAACACTGTGTCCCGCTCCTAGACGGGGGCCCTGTGATTGCTCTCATTATATTTAGTCATGATTTTGCTTTCTCCTTCAGATATTGAATTTGTTTGTTGAATGTCATTTTAGAATCTATCCACACTCCGAGATATTGATATTGTGTAACCCACTGAAGGTTAATGTCTTGAATGCGTAGGTGCCTGTCTGGAGTGTGGCCGCCTAGTCTCATTGCCTTAGACTTCTATGCAGATATTTTTAGCCCTAAAATACTGCATTCAGATGTTACTTTATCTAACGCCTCTTGGTCTTTATATAGAAGTGAAGGACCTGTAATGACTAATGCTATATCATCAGCATAGCTTAGCAATTTAACCCATTCTGCAAATGTCATGGTAACGAGGTGTTCCATAAGGATGTTAAACAGACTAGGACAAAGGACTCCTCCTTGTGCTGCTTCTCGTGTATACATACATCATTTTCCTCAGTTGTTGTCTATGTAGAGGACCAGGGTATACATGCTGGTTGGTCACTAAGCTCTTGTGGTGGCCACAAGAGTCTTATTTATAACACTGCGCAGATTGACAAGCCTTTAGACTAACAATAAAGTAAACTTATGTTGCGACCCACAACAGTCTTCTAACTCCTTTTCGCCAAGTGCTTAACTGAACTGAGAAATCGGGTACAAAATTGACCTGCCTAACCGTCTCCCCGAATCGAATCCGGAATCAATCAGTT
>WNGS01165132.1:0-12374 GCA_020271785.1 Procambarus virginalis | reverse complement strand
GTCGGGTGTCTTGTCTGACAACATATACCTGTGTCAGGTGTTTAGAGGGTGAGGTGACCACTGTTTCACCACTGACTGACCGCTGGTTGACCACTGTTTCACACACTGACTGACGACTGGTTTACCACTGGTTGGCCACTGGTTCCCACTCAGATCAACGACAGACATATTATAAGAAAACAAGATCTTGTACTGATCATAACAAGAGTATAACAAGAGCCCATGACATCACCCTAACAGAGAGATGTTGAATATAAACACTTGTATAATAGACAAAATCCCAAGATGTAAAATTATTACAAATTCTTGAACAACTCCACATAAAAATAGAACAACAACATAGATACCCAAATACGGAACTATTCACTATACCCACCATGAGAGCAAAGACCGGGAACATGAAGACGCCAACATAGAAGACACTGCTCGACATGCCACGCCCACTACACCTGAATAATCGGCTGGGATGATCGTTGTATATGCTTCGTCCCTATATACGTCCCCTATCCTTCCCCCAGTAATGCCCTATTCTCCCATTACGATGTACTCCTCACCCTTTTCTTTTATGCACCTGACCTCCTTAATGATATAAATTCAACACACGCCTAGCGTTGTCCCTGCTCAGGTCGGAGAGCACCGCTCCTGTGCCACGGTAAGTCCACCACGGGCTCACCATAGCCCGTGCCCGTGCTACTTGGAACTTGTTCCGAGTAGCTGTCTCTATAACAGCATTGTCCCAGCACTTGAGACGGTGGGTGGTGTTGTATGGGACCCACAGTGACACTTGAGACGGTGGGTGGTGTTGTATGGGACCCACAGTGACACTTGAGACGGTGGGTGGTGTTGTATGGGACCCACAGTAACACTTCAGACGGTGGGTGGTGTTGTATTGGACCCACAGTGACACTTGAGACGATGGGTATGTTACTTCGGAAGTTCCGCCACGGTCCCTTTTGTTCCTTTCCTTTGCTTGACTACGTGCCCTTTTAAACCGTGGATTCTTCTTTTGCTTCTCATTTTCTTTCTTTTTGGCCGAGATTAACCTGTTCACTGCCTCCTGACACTTTTGAGTGGCATAGTCCATCATGTCTTGTACGTCTTAGTTCTGAGTTATGTGTCCCATGCGTACTTCTCTTAGGAAATTTCTCATTCCTCTTAATTTCCCTTTCGATATGCCAGCCCCTTATTTTCTAGTTCTTTTTGGGAAATAGTTGTATGCATGTATATCTGTGTCGTGTCACGACATAACACTCGTCAGTGAATGAGAGCTTCACATGCACCACACATTTAGTTGTTGATTATTGTGCATGATTATTGCCCGAGTATTCTGTTTGGGACTCCTGTGACCCTTTGCACACCGGCAAGTTAGGTACGCCGTGTTTGTTATTGGCTGTCAATCATGTTAAGTTAGTTTTTGTCCATGAGTGATAATATCCTTACTGACGTCACTCTAAGGTAAATCAAGCACCCATTTTATTAGTGGTTAAGTGTAAATAAACTAATGTTAATATAATGCGGTGTTTCCGTTGAACCACTTCCAAATACTGCTAAATACTTACTCTTACTTAAACTTTCAGCCCCAAGTGTCTTCAACACCGAGTTGCCTATTAGTCACTAAACTATAAATGTGATGAGAACCGTAGGAGTCCCTTAAATTGATTTAATTACATTGAGGAGATTCCCACGACCATTGTGGATCAGGACCCGGTGAATGCAGCAACCCGCTCTCACACAAGACAGCACATATATGACTTAATGCTTAAAGTCAGTATGTTGAATATGAATTAGTACATATGTAGTATATTCCCAGTTACATTTTCTCCAAGGCCCAAACTCTTCCTCACGTACCAATTTACGTATCACAGAACCCGTCCATCGCCGCAGAATAGTCGTGATGGGTTCACTTAAAATGAAAATTTTAGTTTTCCGTTAATGGGTTGTGAAATTTACCTGGTATGTTCCTGCCCTTAGAATATTACAGATCAGCTACATCCTATTGAAGTTTCGTAGTTTGTTTGAGAAATATTAGTTCTTCTTAGTAAATTATAATAAGCACTATAAATTATTACATAGAATAATAGTGCTTTACCAATCAACATTATACATTAGTTTGTGCTTTAAAAATCTTTAAAGAATGTATTGTGGGAATGTTAACAGAAAACGATGTTACGTTGGAATGTCTATGGGGTAAACTACTGCAAACAGGATGGCATAGTGTCTACTACCTACTGTAGGATGGGTATAGTGTCCACTACCACCTGTTAGTGGGTAAGGGGTCCATAGCACTTGTAGAATGGGTCTGGGCCCAATAACTACCCATAGGATAGGTTTGGGGTCCACTACCGCCTACAGGATGGGTATATGGTCCACTAATACACATAGGATGTGTATGGCGTCCACTACCCCCTTCAGGATGGGTATGGGGTTCACTACCGCCCACAGGATGGGTTTGGGGGCCACTATCATCTGCAGGATGAGTATGGGGTCCACTACTTCCCACTGGATGGGTATATGTTCCACTTCCGCCCATAGGATGTGTGAGGCGTCCACTATACCGCCCACAGGATGGGTATGGGGTCCACAATAACCCACAGGATGAAAATTGTGTCTACTACCGCCCACAGGATGAGTATGGCCTCCATTGCCGCCCACAGAATGAGTATAGGGTCTAGTCCGTCCACGGAATGGGTATATGGTTAACTACCGCCCACAGGATGAGTATGGCCTCCATTGCCGCCCACAGAATGAGTATAGGGTCTAGTCAGTCCACGGAATGGGTATATGGTTACTACCACCTGGTCGACGCGCCGAACCCTTCAACTGCCTAACTAGCGACTTGCGGCCATCCAGCTTCCTCATTGGCCGCCAACCAACACTCCACTCCGGCTCCTCGCCAATCACAAGACCTCGCCAGTTATTGTTGGAGTCCCTTGCGTTTCTGCCAGCCAGATATTGTGTGCTCGCAAGCTATGAACTCCTAAGTGACTCACCTTGTGTGGTCAAATAGAGGTTTATAGTTAGTGCATATATTCCAGCATTCATATTTTATTTACTTTTGTATGTCAATTCTCCTCCCATTAACGTAATCTATTTCATGTTTATGTATTTTTTTCCACTTGACATTTTTACCATTAAGCCAAGATTTTGCATTTGTTTCAATTTGTGTTTTTTTTTTATTGTTATTAAAATCCATTTTTTATTATTGTGTTTTACATTTCCAACCTTACCACAGATTACCAATCACGCAGTCATTCTTTTTTTCTCTTTTTTTTTCCTTTTCTTTTTTTTATATATTATATGTGGCCCAGCACTGACACCTGCTAGTTGGAAGACTGCCGACCACCATTTCCAACTCGTTACCGTCACAGTAACTGTAAACACATACTTCACCTATCCTAGGATGACAGTTGGGTTGTAGCTCCTGGTCCAGGCTCTCGCCTCGTTCACCATCCAGAAACACAAGCCAACGCCTTAGGATGTCGCGTCTCGCCGCTTCTGTACACAGCAGGTCCGTGCTCCTTCCTCTACAGTACGTCGCAGGGTTGAAGTCAGTCTCCTGGCCGTCAACTTTCCCCCCCAACTACAGCAGCCAGCCTACGTCTCGGCGGTTGTCGCACGTTTCCCAATTAGTTCTTGTCACTGTACTCCCAGAGTAACTGCCTCTCACCACTACGAAGTCACTGTGAAGTTACCAGCCGTCCCAGACGATGCTGTTTAAGCTCCACACGCACAGCACCCGACTTCAGAGCACTTGAAGCTCACAACACTGTCAATTCCCTCGTCGTCTAGATATATCGCTAGGTATTTGGGAAGACCTCTCGACGTGCTTGCATCCAACTGTTGACTCGTAGGGTTCTACAAAGGTGGGGTTACTGTCAAACTTGACAGGATCGTCGATCACACGTTCAACCAAGTTAACAAGGTAGTCAACTCGGTTCACTCACGGTGGGTTGGCCCGGCCACTAAGCTGCCTCTTATACTGGTGAACCGCCAATGATGACACACGTCGATGCCCGGCCCACTTCTTGCAACGCACCTGTCCCTGAGCACTTGTTGCTCAATATTCTGTCAATTCCTTAGCTGAGCCACCTCTGGGTTGCAGGAAGACCTCACAGAGTGCGCGCTATCAACTGGAGACGCTTACGTCCACCTGAGTTCGGTAAATCAGTCACTCTGACAGGACGACCGATCGCGCGTCCTACCTCTCGGACGCGCCGTGAAAGACTGATATCGCCACGGCGCCAACACGGCCGGACCCCCCATGCCTATGTGACGTCACTTTTCCTAAAGTTGGTTTTCATTGGCTCCCAGTGCCACGTCGCTGACGGTGACCAATCTGGCGCCACTGACGTCACACAGTTTTGGCGGGAGAACAGACTCACCAGCGCCATATTGGCTCCCTAAAGGGCCTATCCCACAGGCCAAAATGTTCTTATTTCACAAATTTCTCGGCTCTTCGAGAATACTGTTCTCTCCCACACATGTTCAATTGATGCCTGCAATGTAGAGAACGCTCGGGAATAGTGGACATGACTCTTACAGCGAGCGTGGGAGAATTAGAAGGGGAGGAACACCGTCACAGGGGGCATCCGAGGATAATCCTCATGGCTTCGTTTTGCATCTTTTCCAGCCCTCCAAGCATTCTCTCAGGCACTAGAGCAAGCATGGGTGCAGCATAATCAATCAGTGACCTAACATATGAGAGATACACCATTATGCCAATTCTCACATTTGACCATAGCTTGGATGGTAGCCTGCCACAGCCTTGAGAGCACGGAGCCTCTCTCTACATTGGCGACCCAGTCTGGCTACAACATTGCGGCAAAGTAGAACCTCAAGCCCAAGGTATTTGTATCTGGTTACATAGTCGAGCAGAGAGCAATCATCCAACTGCATTTTGCGAACGGCCCCCACCCCGTCTGTGTGGGTGTCGGTTCAGGATCTTTGTTTTCTCTACTGAGATGACTAAGAATAGTTCCTGACATGTGTACAATACAGAGTTCAGAACATTTTGGGTGTTGTATACCCATTGGTGTGGATCAGTATATCATCCGTATAGCTAATGATGTGTTCGCTGGGCCTTCTAGTTACTAAGTTTAAAAGTACATTGATTAACACATTGAACAGAGAAGGACTAAGGACACCTCCCTGTGGAGTGCCAAGTTCAAAATCTCTCGTTACTCGTTATGCCCTTGGAACAGCGCAGATGACTTGCTGTTGGATAGATAGCCTCTAATCCACCGTAGAAGCCATCCTCCAACATTCATTTTAGCAAGTTCGCTCAGAATGACGTGTGGGTTAGCAATGTCAAAGGCTGACTTAAGATCTAGGAAAGTGGTATATGACCTATCAGTATGCAGGGTGAGGAATGTGGTAATACAGTGATGTACACTCTTTCCATGCGTAAAACCATATATCTGGGGAGACAATATGTTACTAATTCTGTAAAGGAAACGGTTGAGAACTATCCTCTCAAGACACTTAGAGACAACTAGTGAGGGAGATTGGGTGAAAAGCACTCTGCTGGTTTGGTTTAGGAATGGGAATAATAAGACTGTTGGTCCATGACTTTGGAAGCTCCCCTGTTACATTGCTCATATTATACAATTCAAGCAAGGGATTCCCTGGAACAAGCAGAAGAATACGCAGTATGCCGTAAGTAACTCCATCCTCCCCGGGTGAAGTAGCTTTGCCTTTATGTAGAGCAGAGTCTAGTTCGTATTTAGTAAAAATCATGTCACAGTCATCCTCTTGATGAAGCATGAAGTCAAGGATCCTTGCTCTATCAGCATATCTATTATTTAATTCAATCTGTGTGGGTAGAGGAAGACTGTCAAAGCTGGAAGTCGTGGCCCAAGCATCAACAAGCTCATTTGCTCTGTGCAGAGGATTAGGGTGCGAGATCTCTGCAGCATTTTTCCCTGTGATCTTGTTGATATCCTTCCATGCTCGACTTAGTGGCGGGCGAGAATTGAGACCACGGATAAAAGTTTCCCAGTCTGTCTGCCTCAGCTCCACCATATGTTCCCTGACCTCAGCCAGAGCCATTTGAAAGAGCCGAAGCATTTCAGCAGTGCGGGTCCTTCGATAAGCTAGTCCAATTATTCTGGCAGTGCGTTTTAGTGCATGCAATTTAGAATCATTATAATAAGCATAAGTGCTATGACCAGTGTAATTTGGGTAACGTGGCCTCGACGATGGATCAAGTGATTCTATAAACTGCTCGATAGTACCTATGAGCTCATTGTTAAAATCTTCAACAGATGAAGGCTCGGATGAACTGTACCATTCTGACACTTGAGCAACAAAATTGTCTCTCTGGTCGATGGGCACAGCCAGCCTCTTCCGCTTGAACATTCCGCCGGGGAGGATAGATCTCTTAAACAGTTTGAATACAGATAGGAAGGTCAGCATAATTAAAGTTACAAGGAGTTGATTATTTAGTACATAGTTGTTTTTCTCTTAAACTGGATGATAGAGGGGAAGTCTTTAACGTGATTGGGAATACATACAAACATACATACATTCATACATACATACATACATACATACATACATACATACATAAATATACGTCCAGTCAGCATATAGCTATTTCGTGACAAAATCCAATACAGTTTATATTGGTGAGACGCCACTGTGATGAGGAGTTTAAATATCACAGGAACGTTTAGTTAGTTTAGTTCATTATTATGCACCCCATACCCATCCCGTGGGCGGTAGTGGAAAGGGTTACAGAGGCACATAATGGGCTCAGGGACTGAACCCCACAATTCATTTAGCTAAGCAAGTTACAATCTTGATGAGCTAGTTACAAAATTCAATATAAGTCGTCACATCAACAATGGGTTCGAGATCGACCTCAAGTACAGGTTCTAAATTAAGCAACTGACATATGTGGAGAGCTAGTGTCACAATTTATATGTTTGTCCTGCACACCGCCCCCCATCCAGCGGGCAGCGGTAGATAGGTTACAATCACGTAGTTACTACCTACAGTTACCAAACTGGGGATATTTGGCTAAAATTTCTGGTAGCAGATCATTTTGAATGAAATATTTACACATCGCTGGAACATTGGTTATAGAATTGTCTCTAAATTCACGTATCTTTTCGCACTCCATCACATAGTGACGGAGGGTGTGCGAATAATTTTGTTGACACAGTTTACATTTGGTCAGGTCTACATCGGCAGATAATGAGAATTCCCAGAGATACTTGTAACCGAGTCTAAGCCGAGCAGTAGAACATCTAGAAGTCTGCTGATTTTATTGGATGATCCATAGATGTGTGGCTCCTCTTGCATGATAGTATGATGATAGATGGAATTACTGGTGTCAATTTCACTTTGCCTCAGATCTACAAGATCTTGTTGAAGTTCTCGGTGTACTGCTGCTCTCAGATTGCTCATTGACAATCCAAGGTTACACTCAACGGCTCCTTTAAAGGCAGACTCTTTGGCTAACTTATCAGCTCTATCATGCATTCGGAGGCCAACATCAGATGGAGACCACATGAAATGGACTGTTACCATCCTTAATAATTTTGTTGTATTTATGTCTAGCTTCGGACACAAGCATGTTACAGTTATGTCTTAAAGAGTTGAGAGCATTTAAGGATGATAAGGAGTCACTTACAATTAATGTATCAAGTTTGGAGACTTGTACACATTTCAGTGCAAGGAGTAAGGCAAATAGTTCAGTCTGAAGGGTAGAGGCCCAGTTGTTTATACGGACTCCCCACTCAAGGTACAAGCCATCGCCCATTGTCAGCACAACTGCCCTTCCAGCTGCACCCGTGGTGCGGTGTAGGGAACCATCAGTGTATATGATTTGAGAGAGAGAATGCTCTGTGGACAGAGCATCAATATGGCTTAAGGCATTGAGCTTTGCCTCAAGAAGAAACTTGGGCTGATCTCTAATTTGCTTCTTGGGTGGAAAGGGAGGGATTAAAATGTAATGATCTGGCGCTCAGATCATTGGTTCTCCCCTCCCCTTCCCGTCATTTCGTCTCCCTCCCTTCACCCCCCCCCCTGTCGCCAATTTGTCAAGGTCCAAGAAGTTGACCTGGGGGTGGTCTTGGATACCTTTGGCTTCCCCCACTCAACTTCCCCCACTCAAATTTCCCCTCTCCATCCACCTCTCATTCCCTCTCTCCCCTCTCAATGGTCCATTCCCCATACCAGATGAGTCAAATGTCCTTACTCTTTATCTTGGGGAGACGGGCTTGAACATAATTATCAGTTTTGGTAAACATTGCTCTGTAATGGGTCCCATAGTGGCCCCCTTGTCCCCTTCTCAAGTTACACGTGGGTGCCTCAGCCAGCAGGCCTCAGGAAAGTCGTTGGTGTCTTCACAGTTTTGGAGTTCTGTCAAGAGGAATTGACCCTTATGGTCAAGCCTGCTCCGGATTGGTTATAGACATGTATGCCTGGGAAGGCGAGGCCTCACAGGGTAGTGCCTGCCCATGCCATTGGCCCGGTTCCTAGATCACCTAGTTATGTTTAAATTCATTGGCCATAGGCTTGGGATAGGCGGAGTTAATTTGGGCCTAGAAACTAGGGGGTGGAGCCTGTTCCACTGTTAAGCGTTTTTTATAAAGAAGAGTTAGTGTGTCTGGGGACTCCAATTGGGGTGCAGGTCAATTGACCTGCGGGCAGCAAATCAACATCATTTGGCAAGCTGCAGTATTGAAGGTAATTGTGCTACCAATGTTCTTGTATATTAGTATTACTATCCATTGCCTCGTAGGTGCTATTCAGAGTAGGCTATATTTCAACTGTGATTTAAATATACAGTTCCAATAATAAAATAATGTTAATGTCATTTTGGTGAGTTATCTGTCTCCTTTGATTATTGACTGTGTTATTCATTCTTGTGATCTTCAGTTGCTGTACTGGAAATTCACCCGTGTTCTCCATCTTATGAATAATAAAGTCGCTCTAGAATTTCACGTTCAGTTCAGTCAGACTACAGTATTAATCCATTCAGATTCAATTACTTGTCCGTTGAGTTCCCTGATTATTGAGTCCCATCCTTCCTGGGGACCAATAATTATAGACACATTCATTTATGTATGGAAGGTGGTGGCAGTGTTTTAATGTAAGAAAATGAATAACCCCTATCCTTGTTATGTCCTCATTTAATATTCAGTTTATATTCGTGGCAGTCCAGTGAGGGGTCATACTGGTCTGTAACAGTGTTGAGCTGGGTATTAAGTGAAGAGAGAAAGAGAATTATACAGTGGTCAGAGAGACGATCACAGAGTACAGTGAATGATTACAATATTATGGGTAAGGGCAGTCAGGGTTAATACAATGATGATTCAGTACCTATTACAAAAACTGGAAAGGGTGTAACCTCCCACGGTGCAGGAAAGTGCCGTTGTTGTTTCTCTTGGTACAAATCATGAACCTGATACATTCTGAGTTGAGTTCCAGCTTTTGTTATCCATTTGGAACAATGCTGATCTTCAATAAAGTAATTCTGGAGAGCTTCTGTGCAAGGATTAGGATGAGTTAGCCTAAGTATTTTTATACCAATTTGACAGTTAATTTCAGTAACACAATCAATAACGCTCAGAATATTAAGTTCCTTTCTCATATTAAGTATCTTTGTGGTACGAGGGCACCCAAGGATTATCCTCAAGGCTTCGTTCTGCAATTTTTCAAGCCCTCCAAGCTTTCTTTCAGACATCAAAACAAGCAGAGGTGCAGCATAATCCACTAAAGAGCTGATGTTTGCAAGGTACATCATTTTGACAATTCTGACATTGGCACCATAGCCTGAGTGATAACCTGCGACAGCCTTGAGAGCTCGGAGCCTCTCTTTATACTGACGACAGAGTCTGAATACAACAGGACCATACAGTGGCACCTCAAGGCCAAGGTATTTGAATCTGTTTACATAGTCAAGCTGGGAGCCATCAGACAGTTGCATCTTGCGAACAGCTCCCCCTGCCTGTGTGGGCGCCGATTTAGTATCTTTGTTTTCTCTGCTGAGATAATTAAACCTAGATCCTGACATGAGTCTAATACAGAGTTAAGAGTGTTCTGCGTGTTAGCATACCCAGTGGTGTGTATCATTATATCATCAGCATAGCTAATGATGTGGACGTTGGGTTTGCTCGGTATAGAGTTTAACAGCTTGTATATTAAGATATTAAATAAGGTAGGACTGAGGACACCACCCAAAGTCTCTTGTTACACTCCTATTCCCCTGGAAAAATACAAATGACTTCCTGTTGGATAAGTAACCCCTGATCCAACAAAGAAGCCGACCACCAATATTCATTCTTGCAAGCTCATTCAAGATAACATGTCTATTTGCAATATCAAAGGCAGACTTAAGATCTAGGAAGGTGGTATATGACTTCAGTGTGCAGGGTAAGAAAGGTGGTGATGCAATGATGCACACTCCTTCCATGCATGAAGCCATATATCTGGGGGATAGCATGGTTCTTATTCTATGGAGGAGACGGTTTAGGACCATTCTCTCGAATGTTTTGCAAATGCAGCTAGTAAGGGAAATTGGGCGGAAAGCATTCTCTTGATTTGGCTTGGGAATTGGAATGATTATACTGTTGGTCCAAGAGATAGGAAGTTCCCCAGTAACATAGCTCATATTATACAGCTCAAGCAGGGGATTCCCTGGTACTAAAGGGAGCAGACGCAATGTCATAAGTGATACCATCTTCACCGGGGATGTGGCTTTGCCTTTGTTTAGGGCCGCGAGTAATTCAAACTCAGTGAATGGCACGTTGCATTCATCTTCCTTGTGGAGCATGAAGTCAACGAGCCTTTCTCGATCTCCGTAACCAGCATTTAATCTGAACTGTATGTCTGGGGGAAGATTATTGAAGCTAGAGGTGGTTGCCCAAGCATCGACTAACTCGTTTGCTCTGTGTAGAGGGTGAGGGTGTGCTACTTGGCCGATCTTATCGCCTTTAATTCTTTTAATATCCTTCCATGCCTGGCTGAGGGGGTGTGAGAGTTGAGACTGTTAACAAAAGTTTCCCAGTTATCTTGCCTGAGCTCTGTCATGCGCTCCCTCGCCTTGGCTAGGGCTTTCTGAAAGAGCTTGAGCATTGCTGGCGTACGTGTTTCCCTATATGCAAGCCCAACTCGTCTGGCAGTGCGTTTCAAAGTACGCAGTTTGGGGTCATTGTAATAGGCATGACGTTTATTACCTTTCATGTCGTTCCGACTATTGGATGGTGCAGGGGGCCGACCTAAAGGGTCAGCAAACATCTGAATGCTCTGTACTAGATCGTCGTTAAATGTCTGGACTGTGGAGGGATCATAAGTGCTGTACCACTCTGACACATGAGCAACAAAGTCTTCACGTCGAGCAGGAGGAACACTGAGCCGTTTGCGTTTGAAAGTTCCACCGGGCAGGATGGTATCTCCTATACATAGAGTAGTCAATCTAGGGTGATGATCTGACAACAAATCTGTTACAATAGATGATGTGCACCAGACGTGAGAGACGTTGAAACCAACACAGAGGTCTAGAATGCCTCCACAAATATGCGTGGGTTCAAGGTCACCCACAATCTGCACATCTTGGTGACTATTTAGTAGCGACAGCAGTTGATTCCCATTACCGTTACTGAAGCGAGAGCCGCCAATGTCCTTGTGTCTAGCATTGTAGTCACCAAGAATGATGGTTGGCTCTGCTTGAGCGCAGGCCGGAAGATCAATATAATTTAACTTTCCTGCTGGAGCATATAGATTAAATACATTGAGGACAGAGTTGCCCACATAGATCCTCACTCCATGATACTGTTGACCGGCAGTTTGTTTTTCTGGCAGAAGTTGATGGGGTAGGGATTGTTTGATGTATAGAATGCAAGAGTTACTGGATCTGAGGTTGTAAGAAACAAATGAGGGCAATTTCGGGGGTGAGGATCTTGCGGGACTCTGCACTCCTGGAGACATACAATATCGATGTGTTCAGTTGTTACTTTGTGATGTAAATCTGAGAACCTTTTTTTGAGGGATGCAATGTTCCAGCTAAGGATGGATAACTTAGTTAATTGTGCATTTAAAGTCAGCATTATATATTATATTATTAGTTCACTAATATATGTTATCTATATACATATTATCTATTGCACTACGGTATAAGTCCAGGAACATTTTTAGTTTATTACCAATGTCACACATTTGTATCCAATGGTCTAGTACAATTTGTCGGTCATTTCCAGCTATAGAGTCGTTTTGAACATACTTTAGCACAACTTTGGCAGTTAACTTGCGTGGAAGGGCTCCACTACACAAGATTTCAAGATCACTAGAAGTTTCCCCTGATGGGCAAGCGAACACATGTTTGGAGGGTTCAGGGGTGGAAGGGGGGGGGGGGTTTGGCAGTCATT
>WNGS01165131.1:118926-131412 GCA_020271785.1 Procambarus virginalis | reverse complement strand
GTATACTGGCTGTGTTGTGCTGTATACTGGCTGTGTGGTGGTGTATACTGGCTGTGTGGTGGTGTATACTGGCTGTGTTGTGGTGTATACTGGCTGTGTGTGGTGTATACTGGCTGTGTGGTGGTGTATACTGGCTGTGTGGTGGTGTAATACTGGCTGTGTGGTGGTGTATACTGGCTGTGTGGTGGTGTATACTGTCTGTGTTTTGTGGTTTTCTGGCTGTGTGTGGTGTATACTGGCTGTGTGGTTTATACTGGCTGTGTGGTGGTGTTACTGGCTGTGTTGTGGTGTATACTGGCTGTGTTGTGGTGTATACTGGCTGTGTTTGGTGTATACTGGCTGTGTGGTGGTGTATACTGGCTGTGTTGTGCTGTATACTGGCTGTGTGGTGGTGTATACTGGCTGTGTGGTGGTGTATACTGGCTGTGTTGTGGTGTATACTGGCTGTGTGGTGGTGTATACTGGCTGTGTGGTGGTGTATACTGGCTGTGTGGTGGTGTATACTGGCTGTGTGGTGGTGTATACTGGCTGTGTGGTGGTGTATACTGGCTGTGTTGTGGTGTATACTGGCTGTGTGGGTGGTGTATACTGGCGGTGTGGTGGTATGCTTGGTTGATGGGGTTTCTGGGAGTTCTTCTACTCCCCAAGCCCGGCCTGAGGCCAGGCTTGACTTGTGAGAGTTTGGTCCACCAGGCTGTTGCTTGGAGCGGCCCGCAGGCCCCATACCCACCACAGCCTGGTTGGTCCGGCACTCCTTGGAGAAAACTATCTAGTTTTCTCTTGAAGATGTCCACGGTTGTTCCGGCAATATTTCTTATACTCGCTGGGAGGACGTTGAACAACCGCGGACCTCTGATGTTTATACAGTGTTCTCTGATTGTGCCTATGGCACCTCTGCTCTTCACTGGTTCTATTCTGCATTTTCTTCCAAATCGTTCACTCCAGTATGTTGTTATTTTACTGTGTAGATTTACGACCTGTCCTCCTGTATTTTCAAGGTGTATATTATTTGGTATCTCTCTCGCCTTCTTTCTAGAGAGTACATTTGGAGAGCTTTGAGACGATCCCAATAATTTAGGTGTTTTATCTCGTCTATGCGTGCCGTATATGTTCTCTGTATTCCCTCTATTTCAGCAATCTCTCCTGCTCTGTAGGGGGAAGTGAGTACTGAGCAGTACTCAAGACGGGACAGAATTTGTGATTTTAATTTAGTGTTGATAGTACCTATGTCCTATCAACTTCTGAGGATAAGTTAGACCATCACAACAGCCCGTTGACCAAGCAGCAAGTATACTGTAGCGCTGAACATTATCCACGACTACAGTATACTGTAGCGCTGAACATTATCCACGACTACAGTATATTGTAGCGCTGAACATTATCCAGAACTACAGTATACTGTAGCACTGAACATTATCCACGACTACAGTATACTGTAGCGCTGAACATTATCCAGACTACAGTATATTGTAGCGCTGAACATTATCCAGAACTACAGTATACTGTAGCACTGAACATTATCCAGGACTACAGTATACTGTAGCGCTGAACATTATCCTGGACTACAGTATACTGTAGCGCTGAACATTATCCAGGACTACAGTATACTGTAGCGCTGAACATTATCCACGACTACAGTATACTGTAGCGCTGAACATTATCCAGGACTACAGTATACTGTAGCGCTGAACATTATCCACGACTACAGTATACTGTAGCTCTGAACATTATCCAGGACTACAGTATACTGTAGCGCTGAACATTATCCAGGACTACAGTATACTGTAG
The DNA here is from genome assembly GCA_020271785.1 of Procambarus virginalis. Taxonomy (NCBI): domain Eukaryota; kingdom Metazoa; phylum Arthropoda; class Malacostraca; order Decapoda; family Cambaridae; genus Procambarus; species Procambarus virginalis. The sequence goes on along the minus strand of WNGS01165131.1, from coordinate 129,624 downwards.
CGCTGAACATTGTCCACGACTACAGTATACTGTAGCGCTGAACATTATCCTGGACTACAGTATACTGTAGCGCTGAACATTATCCAGGACTACAGTATACTGTAGCGCTGAACATTATCCACGACTACAGTATACTGTAGCGCTGAACATTATCCAGGACTTCAGTATACTGTAACGCTGAACATTATCCAGGACTACAGTATACTGTAGCGCTGAACATTATCCAGGACTACAGTATACTGTAGCTCTGAACATTATCCACGACTACAGTATACTGTAGCGCTGAACATTATCCAGGACTACAGTATACTGTAGCGCTGAACATTATCCAGGACTACAGTATACTGTAGCGCTGAACATTATCCAGGACTACAGTATACTGTAGCGCTGAACATTATCCAGGACTACAGTATACTGTAGCTCTGAACATTATCCAGGACTACAGTAAACTGTAGCGCTGAACATTATCCAGGACTACAGTATACTGTAGCTCTGAACATTATCCACGACTACAGTATACTGTAGCGCTGAACATTATCCAGGACTACAGTATACTGTAGCTCTGAACATTATCCACGACTACAGTATACTGTAGCGCTGAACATTATCCAGGACTACAGTATACTGTAGCGCTGAACATTATCCACGACTACAGTATACTGTAGCGCTGAACATTATCCTGGACTACAGTATACTATAGCGCTGAACATTATCCAGGACTACAGTATACTGTAGCGCTGAACATTATCCAGGACTACAGTATACTGTAGCGCTGAACATTATCCAGGACTACAGTATACTGTAGCGCTGAACATTATCCAGGACTACAGTATACTGTAGCGCTGAACATTATCCAGGACTACAGTATACTGTAGCACTGAACATTATCCAGGACTACAGTATACTGTAGCGCTGAACATTATCCAGACTACAGTATATTGTAGCGCTGAACATTATCCAGAACTACAGTATACTGTAGCACTGAACATTATCCAGGACTACAGTATACTGTAGCACTGAACATTATCCAGGACTACAGTGTACTGTAGCGCTGAACATTATCCAGGACTACAGTATACTGTAGCGCTGAACATTATCCAGGACTACAGTGTACTGTAGCGCTGAACATTATCCAGGACTACAGTATACTGTAGCGCTGAACATTATCCAGGACTACAGTATACTGTAGCGCTGAACATTATCCACGACTACAGTATACTCACCGTATCCATACAGCGTTAAATATCAACTTAGCTTCATACCATAATGTATTTCAGAGTATCAATACACCTCTCGCTGTAAACATCCCATAGTAGAATATTAGTTGCAAATACTTATGTATGAATGTATTATGAAACTTCTCATAATACATTATTAAACCAATATTGTATTATTGTGTGTCATACAAGTCTTACTTATGATATATTAATGAGCAGTTCAACTGTTAAATGTCACTTTCTCTGGAAGATTGTCTTGAAGATTGTCTTGAAGATTGTCTTGAAGATTGTCTGGAAGATTGTCTGGAAGATTGTCTGGAAGATTGTCTGGAAGATTGGTTTGAAGATTGTTTTGAAGATTGTGTTGAAGATTGTGTTGAAGATTGTCTTGAAGATTGTGTTGAAGATTGTGTTGAAGATTGTGTTGAAGATTGTCTTGGAGATTGTCTTGAAGATTGTCTTGAAGATTGTTTTGAAGATTGTCTTGAAGATTGTCTTGAAGATTGTTTTGAAGATTGTCTGGAAGATTGTCTTGAAGATTGTCTTGAAGATTGTGTTGAAGATTGTCTGGAAGATTGTCTGGAAAATTGTCTTGAAGATTGTCTTGAAGATTGTTTTGAAGATTGTCTTGAAGATTGTCTTGAAGATTGTTTTGAAGATTGTCTGGAAGATTGTCTGGAAGATTGTCTTGAAGATTGTCTGGAAAATTGTCTTGAAGATTGTCTTGAAGATTGTTTTGAAGATTGTCTTGAAGATTGTCTTGAAGATTGTCTGGAAGATTGTCTTGAAGATTGTCTGGAAGATTGTCTTGAAGATTGTCTGGAAGATTGTCTTGAAGATTGTCTGGAAGATTGTCTTGAAGATTGTATGGAAGATTGTCTTGAAGATTGTCTGGAAGATTGTCTTGAAGATTGTATGGAAGATTGTCTGGAAGATTGTCTTGAAGATTGTCTTGAAAATTGTCTTGAAAATTGTCTTGAAAATTGTATGGAAGATTGTCTTGAAGATTGTCTGGAAGATTGTCTGGAAGATTGTCTTGAAGATTGTCTTGAAAATTGTATGGAAGATTGTCTGGAAGATTGTCTGGAAGATTGTCTGGAAGATTGTCTTGAAGATTGTCTGGAAGATTGTCTTGAAGATTGTCTTGAAGATTGTCTGGAAGATTGTCTTGAAGATTGTCTTGAAGATTGTCTTGAAAATTGTCTTGAAAATTGTATGGAAGATTGTCTTGAAGATTGTCTTGAAAATTGTCTTGAAAATTGTCTTGAAGATTGTCTTGAAGATTGTCTTGAAGATTGTCTGGAAGATTTTCTTGAAGATTGTCTTGAAGATTGTCTTGAAAATTGTCTTGAAAATTGTATGGAAGATTGTCTTGAAGATTGTCTGGAAGATTGTCTGGAAGATTGTCTTGAAGATTGTCTTGAAGATTGTCTGGAAGATTGTCTTGAAGATTGTCTTGAAGATTGTCTTGAAGATTGTCTTGAAGATTGTATGGAAGATTGTCTTGAAAATTGTCTTGAAGATTGTATGGAAGATTGTCTTGAAAATTGTCTGGAAGATTGTCTGGATGATTGTCTTGAAAATTGTCTGGAAGATTGTCTTGAAGATTGTCTTGAAGATTGTCTGGAAGATTGTCTTGAAAATTGTCTGGAAGATTGTCTTGAAGATTGTCTGGAAGATTGTCTGGAAGATTGTCTGGAAGATTGTCTTGAAGATTGTCTTGAAGATTGTCTTGAAGATTGTCTTGAAGATTGTCTTGAAGATTGTCTGGAAGATTGTCTTGAAGAATGTCTTGAAGATTGTCTTGAAAATTGTCTGGAAGATTGTCTGGAAGATTGTCTTGAAGATTGTCTGGAAGATTGTCTTGAAAATTGTCTGGAAAATTGTATGGAAGATTGTCTTGAAGATTGTCTTGAAGATTGTCTGGAAGATTGTCTTGAAAATTGTATGGAAGATTGTCTGGAAGATTGTCTTGAAGATTGTCTTGAAGATTGTCTGGAAGATTGTCTTGAAGATTGTCTGGAAGATTGTCTTGAAGATTGTCTTGAAGATTGTCTGGAAGATTGTCTGGAAAATTGTATGGAAGATTGTCTTGAAGATTGTCTTGAAGATTGTCTGGAAGATTGTCTGGAAAATTGTATGGAAGATTGTCTTGAAGATTGTCTTGAAAATTGTCTGGAAGATTGTCTTGAAGATTGTCTTGAAGATTGTCTTGAAGATTGTCTGGAAGATTGTCTGGAAGATTGTCTTGAAGATTGTCTTGAAATTGTCTGGAAGATTGTCTTGAAGATTGTCTTGAAGATTGTCTGGAAGATTGTCTTGAAGATTGTCTTGAAAATTGTCTTGAAGATTCTCTTGAAAATTGTCTTGAAGATTGTCTTGAAGATTGTCTTGAAGTTTGTCTTGAAGATTGTCTTGAAAATTGTCTTGAAGATTGTCTTGAAAATTGTATGGAAGATTGTCTTGAAGATTGTCTTGAAGATTGTCTGGAAGATTGTCTTGAAAATTGTCTGGAAGATTGTCTTGAAGATTGTCTTGAAGATTGTCTTGAAAATTGTCTTGAAGATTGTCTTGAAGATTGTCGTGAAGATTGTCTGGAAAATTGTGTGGAAGATTGTCTTGAAGATTGTCTTGAAGATTGTCTTGAAGATTGTCTTGAAGATTGTATTGAAGATTGTTTTGAAGATTGTCTTGGAGATTGTCTGGAAGATTGTCTGGAAGATTGTATGGAAGATTGTCTGGAAGATTGTCTTGAAGATCGTCTTGAAGATTGTCTGAACGTTTCGCAAACAACCGTATGGAACAGCCTATTGTATTGTAGAACAACTAACGCCATCTATGGGAGTGTAGGAATACAAGAGTGTAGAAGCCAAGGCTGTTTCTCTACCTCTGTGTACTTCAACATATAACATCTATTTCCTAATCCAAATAAATGGTAAGATAGTAATGACTTTTTATTCAATTCTACAGTAGGAGTGGCCACTTGCAGGTGTGACTTATATGGCCTCAAAAAGGCTTTCAAACTATCTCATTTAGAAAGTTGGAGAGAAAGTCTGAATCACGTCATTTTGTCTATATGACCCCCCCCCCAAGCTCTCTTTCACCCTAATGCTTTTGTGACTCATCTAGGAGGTGTACTGGTGCCCCCGACACACTCCAGAGGTGTACTGGTCCCCCCGACACACTCCAGAGGTGTACTGGTACCCCCGACACACTCCAGAGGTGTACTGGTGCCCCCGACACACTCCAGAGGTGTACTGGTGCCCCCGACACACTCCAGAGGTGTACTGGTGCCCCCGACACACTCCAGAGGTGTACTGGTGCCCCCGACACACTCCAGAGGTGTACTGGTGCCCCCGACACACTCCAGAGGTGTACTGGTGCCCCCGACACACTCCAGAGGTGTACTGGTCCCCCCGACACACTCCAGAGGTGTACTGGTCCCCCCGACACACTCCAGAGGTGTACTGGTCCCCCAGACACACTCCAGAGGTGTACTGGCCCCCCCGACACACTCCAGAGGTGTACTGGCACCCCTGAGACACTCCAGAGGTGTACTGGCACCCCTGAGACACTCCAGAGGTGTACTGGTGCCCCAGACACACTCCAGAGGTGTACTGGTCCCCCCGACACACTCCAGAGGTGTACTGGTCCCCCCGACACACTTCAGAGGTGTACTGGTCCCCCAGACACACTCCAGAGGTATACTGGTCCCCCCGACACACTTCAGAGGTGTACTGGTCCCCCAGACACACTCCAGAGGGGTACTGGCACCCCTGAGACACTCTAGAGGTGTACTGGTCCCCCCCGACACACTCCAGAGGTGTACTGGCACCCCTGAGACACTCCAGAGGTGTACTGGTCCCCCCCGACACACTCCAGAGGTGTACTGGTCCCCCCCCCCCGACACACTCCAGAGGTGTACTGGTCCCCCCGACACACTCCAGAGGTGTACTGGTTCCCCCCGACACACTCCAGAGGTGTACTGGTCCCCCCCCCCGACACACTCCAGAGGTGTACTGGTCCCCCCCGACACACTCCAGAGGTGTACTGGTCCCCCCGACACACTCCAGAGGTGTACTGGTCCCCCCCCGACACACTCCAGAGGTGTACTGGTCCCCCCGACACACTCCAGAGGTGTACTGGTCCCCCGACACACTCCAGAGGTGTACTGGTCCCCCCGACACACTCCAGAGGTGTACTGGTCCCCCCGACACACTCCAGAGGTGTACTGGTCCCCCCGACACACTCCAGAGGTGTACTGGTCCCCCCGACACACTCCAGAGGTGTACTGGTCCCCCCAACACACTCCAGAGGTGTACTGGTCCCCCCGACACACTCCAGAGGTGTACTGGTCCCCCCCCGACACACTCCAGAGGTGTACTGGTCCCCCCGACACACTCCAGAGGTGTACTGGTCCCCCCCGACACACTCCAGAGGTGTACTGGTCCCCCCGACACACTCCAGAGGTGTACTGGTCCTCCCGACACACTCCAGAGGTGTACTGGTCCCCCCGACACACTCCAGAGGTGTACTGGTCCCCCCGACACACTCCAGAGGTGTACTGGTCCCCCCAACACACTCCAGAGGTGTACTGGTCCCCCCGACACACTCCAGAGGTGTACTGGTACCCCCAACACACTCCAGAGGTGTACTGGTCCCCCCGACACACTCCAGAGGTGTACTGGTCCCCCCCCCCGACACACTCCAGAGGTGTACTGGTCCCCCCGACACACTCCAGAGGTGTACTGGTCCCCCCGACACACTCCAGAGGTGTACTGGTCCCCCCGACACACTCCAGAGGTGTACTGGTCCCCCGACACACTCCAGAGGTGTACTGGTACCCCCGACACACTCCAGAGGTGTACTGGTCCCCCAGACACACTCCAGAGGTGTACTGGTGCCCCTGAGACACTCCAGAGGTGTACTGGTCCCCCCGACACACTCCAGAGGTGTACTGGTACCCCCAACACACTCCAGAGGTGTACTGGTCCTCCCAACACACTCCAGAGGTGTACTGGTCCCCCCCGACACACTCCAGAGGTGTACTGGTCCCCCAGACACACTCCAGAGGTGTACTGGTCCCCCGACACACTCCAGAGGTGTACTGGTACCCCTGAGACACTCCAGAGGTGTACTGGTACCCCTGAGACACTCCAGAGGTGTACTGGTACCCCCGACACACTCCAGAGGTGTACTGGTGCCCCCGACACACTCCAGAGGTGTACTGGTCCCCCCGACACACTCCAGAGGTGTACTGGTGCCCCTGAGACACTCCAGAGGTGTACTGGTACCCCCGACACACTCCAGAGGTGTACTGGTGCCCCTGAGACACTCCAGAGGTGTACTGGTACCCCCGACACACTCCAAAGGTGTACTGGTCCCCCCCCGACACACTCCAGAGGTGTACTGGTACCCCCCGACACACTCCAGAGGTGTACTGGTCCCCCCCGACACACTCCAGAGGTGTACTGGTCCCCCCCGACACACTCCAGAGGTGTACTGGTCCCCCCCCCCCGACACACTCCAGAGGTGTACTGGTCCCCCCCCCGACACACTCCAGAGGTGTGTGTCGGGGGGTATCCCTGTGACAGGTGAAGGGGTAGTGGGGGTGGTAATGCAAAGGATCTGGGTGTACTCATGACCTTACCTTTAAAGAACACAATAAAGTAGCCGTCACAACTGCAAGAAAAATGACAGGTTGGATAACAAGAACTTTTCACACTAGAGATGCTATACCGATGATGATACTCTTCAAGACGCTAGTGCTCTCTAGAGTGGAGTACTGCTGCACAATGACGGCCCCTTTCAAAGCTGGAGAAATTGTTGACCTGGAGAGCGTGCAGAGATCCTTTACTGCTAGAATCCACTCAGTAAAACATTTAAACTATTGGGACCGACTAAAATGTCTAAATCTGTATTCTCTTGAGCGCAGGCGGGAGAGATATATAATAATTTACACGTGGACAATATTAGAGGGGCTGGTCCCAAACCTGCACACAGTAATAACACCACATGAGACAAGGAGGCATGGCAGGATGTGCAGAAAACCTTCGTTGAAAAGCAGAGGTGCAACTGGTACTCTGAGAGAGAATTCTATCAATATCAGACACCGAGACTGTTCAACACGCTTCCACTACACATAAGGGACATAACTGGCCGACCCCTCACAGTGTTCAAGAGAGAACTATCAACATCAGAGGCCCGAGACTGTTCAACACGCTTCCACTACACATAAGGGACATAACTGGCCGACCCCTCACAGTGTTCAAGAGAGAACTATCAACATCAGAGGCCCGAGACTGTTCAACACGCTTCCACTACACATAAGGGACATAACTGGCCGACCCCTCACAGTGTTCAAGAGAGAACTATCAACATCAGAGGTCCGAGACTGTTCAACACGCTTCCACTACACATAAGGGACATAACTGGCCGACCCCTCACAGTGTTCAAGAGAGAACTATCAACATCAGAGGCCCGAGACTGTTCAACACGCTTCCACTACACATAAGGGACATAACTGGCCGACCCCTCACAGTGTTCAAGAGAGAACTATCAACATCAGAGGTCCGAGACTGTTCAACACGCTTCCACTACACATAAGGGACATAACTGGCCGACCCCTCACAGTGTTCAAGAGAGAACTATCAACATCAGAGGCCCGAGACTGTTCAACACGCTTCCACTACACATAAGGGACATAACTGGCCGACCCCTCACAGTGTTCAAGAGAGAACTATCAACATCAAAGGCCCGAGACTGTTCAACACGCTTCCACTACACATAAGGGACATAACTGGCCGACCCCTCACAGTGTTCAAGAGAGAACTATCAACATCAGAGGCCCGAGACTGTTCAACACGCTTCCACTACACATAAGGGACATAACTGGCCGACCCCTCACAGTGTTCAAGAGAGAACTATCAACATCAGAGGCCCGAGACTGTTCAACACGCTTCCACTACACATAAGGGCATAACTGGCCGACCCCTCACAGTGTTCAAGAGAGAACTATCAACATCAGAGGCCCGAGACTGTTCAACACGCTTCCACTACACATAAGGGACATAACTGGCCGACCCCTCACAGTGTTCAAGAGAGAACTATCAACATCAGAGGCCCGAGACTGTTCAACACGCTTCCACTACACATAAGGGACATAACTGGCCGACCCCTCACAGTGTTCAAGAGAGAACTATCAACATCAGAGGCCCGAGACTGTTAACACGCTTCCACTACACATAAGGGACATAACTGGCCCACCCCTCACAGTGTTCAAGAGAGAACTATCAACATCAGAGGCCCGAGACTGTTCAACACGCTTCCACTACACATAAGGGACATAACTGGCCGACCCCTCACAGTGTTCAGGAGAGAACTATCAACATCAGAGGCCCGAGACTGTTCAACACGCTTCCACTACACATAAGGGACATAACTGGCCGACCCCTCACAGTGTTCAAGAGAGAACTATCAACATCAGAGGCCCGAGACTGTTCAACACGCTTCCACTACACATAAGGGACATAACTGGCCCACCCCTCACAGTGTTCAAGAGAGAACTATCAACATCAGAGGCCCGAGACTGTTCAACACGCTTCCACTACACATAAGGGACATAACTGGCCCACCCCTCACAGTGTTCAAGAGAGAACTATCAACATCAGAGGCCCGAGACTGTTCAACACGCTTCCACTACACATAAGGGACATAACTGGCCCACCCCTCACAGTGTTCAAGAGAGAACTATCAACATCAGAGGCCCGAGACTGTTCAACACGCTTCCACTACACATAAGGGACATAACTGGCCGACCCCTCACAGTGTTCAGGAGAGAACTATCAACATCAGAGGCCCGAGACTGTTCAACACGCTTCCACTACACATAAGGGACATAACTGGCCGACCCCTCACAGTGTTCAAGAGAGAACTATCAACATCAGAGGCCCGAGACTGTTCAACACGCTTCCACTACACATAAGGGACATAACTGGCCCACCCCTCACAGTGTTCAAGAGAGAACTATCAACATCAGAGGCCCGAGACTGTTCAACACGCTTCCACTACACATAAGGGACATAACTGGCCCACCCCTCACAGTGTTCAAGAGAGAACTATCAACATCAGAGGCCCGAGACTGTTCAACACGCTTCCACTACACATAAGGGACATAACTGGCCGACCCCTCACAGTGTTCAAGAGAGAACTATCAACATCAGAGGCCCGAGACTGTTCAACACGCTTCCACTACACATAAGGGACATAACTGGCCGACCCCTCACAGTGTTCAAGAGAGAACTATCAACATCAGAGGCCCGAGACTGTTCAACACGCTTCCACTACACATAAGGGACATAACTGGCCGACACCTCACAGTGTTCAGGAGTAGCGTGTAAATAGAGCTTGTAAATAAAGTATGTAAGCAAAGTATGTAAGCAAATAGTGTAAACAAACTTTTAAATAAAGGTTGTAAACAGAATGGGTAAACAAAGCGTGTAAACAAAGCGTGTAAACAAAGCGTGTAAACAAAGCGTGTAAACAAAGTGTGTAAACAAAGTGTGTAAACAAAGTGTGAAGGGTTTACGTGAGTGGAGACACGCTGAGGCACCGATAAGTTCCCTGGTAGTGCCCCGGGTAGCGCCGGGCTCCAGCTCTGGGCCCCCCGTCGCCCGCTGATTCCCTTGAGGCATAGTCTCGTCTGCCTCACCTGTTCGTTGAACGTTCATCTACCTGGTGAACACTGGCCTTGCTGCACGCATTTACGCAAGCGCTTACAAAGCCCGTACATCCTTCCTCAGTCTTGGCGGCTGTGTTTACATTTGAGAAAATAGTTTACGAGTCTCCACAGTTCACTTCCCATGGTTGTTATCGTTATAAACAACCTCATGGTGCTTCGGAGCTCATCAACTAGGTAATCAATGTAAACAAGGCCGCCATATTGGTGGAAAGATGCGCAGGTTGAGTGGTTGATGGTTCCCGGTTCATGGGGTTATGGTTGATGGTTCCCGGTTCATGGGGTCATGGTTGGTGGTTCCCGGTTCATGGGGTTCTGGTTGATGGTTCCCGGTTCTTGGGGTCATGGTTGATGTTTCCCGGTTCATGGGGTCATGGTTGACGGTTCCCGGTTCATGGGGTCCTGGTTGATGGTTCTCCCTCAAGACTGAAGACACGTGTGTGTGTGTGTGTGTGTGTGTGTGTGTGTGTGTGGGTTGTGTGTGTGTGTGTGTGTGTGTGTGTGTGTGGTGTGTGTGTGTGTGTGTAATTACTAAGTGTAGTTACAGGATAGAGCTACGTCGTGGTGTCCCGTCTTCCCGCACTCTTTGTCATATAACACTTTCAAACTACTGACGTCTTGCCTCCACCCCTTCTCACCTAACTTGTTCCAACCGTCTACCACTCTGTTTGCGAAGTGAATTTTCTTATATTTCTTCGGCATCTGTGTTTAGCTAGTTTAAAGCTATGACCTCTTGATCTTAAA
>WNGS01165131.1:96326-113685 GCA_020271785.1 Procambarus virginalis | reverse complement strand
GTGTATACTAGGCTGTGTGTGTGGTGTATACTGGCTGTGTTGTTGTTATACTGGCTGTGTGCTGTGTGTATCTGGCTGTGTGGGTGTATACTGGCTGTGTGGGGTGTATAGCTGGAGGTGTATCTGGCGTGTGGTGTTATACTGGCTGTGTGTGTGTAATCTGTATATGCTGGTGGTGGTATGATGGCTATAGTGTGTGGGTGTTATACTAGGCTGTTTGTGTATAGTGGTGGTGTGTATCACGGTCTGTGTGGTGAGTGTATACTACTGGCTGTGGTGGGTGGTGTATAACTGGCTGTTTGGTGGTCGCTACCTGGAACAAAGTTCCAAGTAGCACGGGCTATGGTGGAGCCCGTAAAATTAATTATAATAGGCTATTTAATAATAATTTGGACTAGCTTGAATAATATGGTTACCTTGCTGATTGGTATGCAATAAATGAAATAAAAGAAGGAAAATGAAAGCTCACTTAAGGGTGAATGAAGTCTGGAGGGTTACTGAAATCTTTTTCTTAATATATTTTTAGGGATTAATTTGGTGTAAATTATATCTAACTAGATGGGCCAATGATGGCAGAACAGTGTAGTGTGTATGCATGCATGGGTTGTGGAGTATGTTATGTATGTAAGGTATGTATGTATGTATGTATGTATGTTATGTATGTATGTATGTATGTATATGACAATGTCAGACCACGGAGGAAAAATGAAACAGGAATTTCCTTAAGAACTTTCGTATATTAAAACATCTTCAGAAGGATTATTAACTCCTTCTGAAGATGTATTAATATACGAAAGTACTTAAGGAATTCCTGTTTCATTTTTCCTCCGTGGTCTGCATTGTCACATTTTTAATCACGTGTTTATTTTCGTGATATACACACATAATGTATATATGTATGTATGTATGTATGTAGTTGTATATGTTGTATGTATGTATGTATGTATGTAAGTATGTATGTATGTATGTATGTATGAATTTTGTATGTATGTACTCATCTAATTGTGCTTGCGGGGTGTTGAGCTCTGGCTCTTTGGTCCCGCCACTCAACTGTTAATCAACTGGTTTACAGGTTCCTGAGCCTATTGGCTCTATCATATCTACATTATAAACTGTGTATGGAGTCAGCCTCCACCACATCACTGCCTAATGCATTCCATTTATGAACTACTTTGACACTGAAAAAATTCTTTCTAACGTCCCTGTGTACTAAGTTTCCCACCTGTGTCCCCTGATGTGCCTCTGTAACCCTTTCCACCACCGCCCACGGGATGGGTATAATAAAGCCATTGAAAGGAATGATTAACCTACGAATATAGTGGCTAGCATCCAGCTGAGCTGCCAAATGGATGAATTGCGGTGCGACATTTGGCCAGCTATCTGATGGATGTGAGGACAGTTGACGAACCTGTGACACACAGCTACTAATCCGCTGAGCTGCCAGATGTACGACAACTTCCTTTGTAATATAGTAAACCATTCTCTAAGGGGGGACACATAAATACTGCTGATGGGTAGGAACTACCCCGATTTAAAATGCTAGAGGAACTACAGCAGATCTCAGCTCATGCACTACGGGAAAAAATGAAAATATAAAAACGGAAACCACGTACAAAACTCAGGCAAATCATAACATCGAACGAAAAGGCAATGTAAGGATCTGGGTGTACTCATGTCGGAAGACCTTACCTTTAAAGAACACAATAAAGTAGCCGTCACAACTGCAAGAAAAATGACAGGTTGGATAACAAGAACTTTTCATACTAGAGATGCTATACCGATGATGATACTCTTCAAGACGCTAGTGCTCTCTAGAGTGGAGTACTGCTGCACAATGACAGCCCCTTTCAAAGCTGGAGAAATTGCTGACCTGGAGAGCGTGCAGAGATCCTTTACTGCTAGAATCCACTCAGTAAAACATTTAAACTATTGGGACCGACTAAAGAGCCTAAATCTGTATTCTCTTGAGCGCAGGCGGGAGAGATACATAATAATTTACACGTGGGAAATATTAGAGGGGCTGGTCCCAAACCTGCACACAGAAATAACAGCACAATGAGACCAGGAGGCATGGCAGGATGTGCAGAATAACCCCGTTGAAGAGCAGAGGTGCAACAGGTACTCTGAGCGAGAACTCTATCAACATCAGAGGCCCGAGACTGTTCAACACGCTTCCACTACACATAAGGGGCATAACTGGCCGACCCCGCACAGTGTTCAAGAGAGAACTATCAACATCAGAGGGCCGAGACTGTTCAACACGCTTCCACTACACATAAGGGGCATAACTGGCCGACCCCGCACAGTGTTCAAGAGAGAACTATCAACATCAGAGGCCCGAGACTGTTCAACACGCTTCCACTACACATAAGGGACATAACTGGCCGACCCCTCACAGTGTTCAAGAGAGAACTATCAACATCAGAGGCCCGAGACTGTTCAACACGCTTCCACTACACATAAGGGGCATAACTGGCCGACCCCTCACAGTGTTCAAGAGAGAACTATCAACATCAGAGGCCCGAGACTGTTCAATACGCTTCCACTACACATAAGGGACATAACTGGCCGACCCCTCACAGAGTTCAAGAGAGAACTATCAACATCAGAGGCCCGAGACTGTTCAACACGCTTCCACTACACATAAGGGACATAACTGGCCGACCCCTCACAGTGTTCAAGAGAGAACTCAATAAGCCCCTCCAAAGGATACCTGATCAACCAGGCTGTGACTCATACGTCAGGCTGCGAGCAGCCGCGTCCAACAACCTGGTTGACCAGTCCACCAACGAGGAGACCTGGACGATGACCGGGCCGTGGGGACGCTAAGCCCCGAAACCAACTCAAGGTATACTCAAGGTATTACATATATTACAAAATAAGTAAGATGCAAGTTGATACGAAGGCATCATTGCATAGCTTGTGACGTCACCTAGCGCCAATAGACTGCTCCAGGATCACCACACCTTGCTAGTGAGAGCTTCAACTAATCCTTTATTGGACCCGCTAGTGACCTCATGCCCCAGCTAAGGGGATCATAAGAATATAATAATGAAGGGCAAAAGGCCTATTGTCCCATACGAGGCAGCGCCTATTTATATCCTCCCAATCTCATTCATATATAAGTATTAAAGTCACTATTAAGAACTGTAGCGTATCTTGCTCTTATGAATTATCTAATGAATATATATATATATATATATATATATATATATATATATATATATATATATATATATATATATATATATATATATATATATATGTGGCAGAGTCAGACCACTCAGACCAGAGTCAGAAGAAAGAATTGAAACAGGAATTTCCTTAAGAACTCTCGTATTTAATAAATACATCTTCAGAAGGGTGATCCTTCTGAAGATGTAATATTAAACACGAAAGTACTTCAGGAAATTCCTGTTTCAATTCTTCCTTCGTGGTCTGACACTGTCACATACATGCACGTTGGTGGAGACTTCAACAGAGAGTTAAGTAGTGTTCCAACGTCTCTAGTTTGTTTTACTTAAAGCTGACACAAGATACTTGTGAGCTTATACTCTGTGTTGTGCCCCTTGTTTCACACCCCTGGGAGATGGTGGATTTCATGGGAATTAATTAATTAAGGAATAGACCTTCATCAGTTCATCTAATAGTGAGAGTTGATATTTTTGGTTAATATAGACTGGTTGATACCTGGTTGATGGGGTTCTGGGAGTTCTTCTACTCCCCAAGCCCGGCCCGAGGCCAGGCTCGACTTGTGAGAGTTTGGTCCACCAGGCTGTTGCTTGGAGCGGCCCGCAGGCCCACATACCCACCACAGCCCGGCTGGTCCGGAACTTCTCTTAGAAAACAGTCCAGTTTTCTCTTGAAGATGTCCACGGTAAATACTGGATAGTAAATAGTAATACCACGGTAGACTGGAAGTAAATAGGAGATCCTATATGCCACCCCTACATAGGCCTTTTTGCAATGCCATTTTCTTATGTTTAATATACGGTGTTAGCTAGAAATGAACTTAGAAAATGGGAGAATATAAAAATGGGTTTAAATATGCTATCGCGGAAAACTGAACTTGTTGAGTGAAGTCTGGCTGGCTGATGACGTTATTTGACCATTAGGAGGAGTCTGTGTCTGTGTCTGTGTCTGTGGCTGTGTCTTGTTACGGAATAGCTAATCGTGTTATTCCGTTGCATATCACTGGTATTTAATATCATATTTTTCAGTGTTACAGGGAGAATAAGGGTAATGACCGTGAAGGTCGTTAACGGTCAGCACGGTGTGGCTCGTCCGGTGGCGGGAATTCTGTTAGCCAATCAGAATCACCGGGCGAGGTAATGAGTGCTGGTCGGAGCATGAGCATTCACAGATATTACCTAGGTCATAAAAGTATTGTGTACGTCTGGTACCATACTACTTGTGGAAAGGAGGAAATGTAGATGTTTATATCTCAGGATGTTTGGTAATATGTTTATTGTTTGTGATGTGTTTATATGTATGTATTAACACGATGTACTGAACAGGGTGAGAATAGCTTCAGCTAACTCATCCCTTTGTGTGTATTTTACCTCATAAACTTATTTCAATTTCAATTNGGGGTCTCACAAGAGCAAGATAACGCAAGTGGAGTCTCACACGAGCAAGATAACGCAAGTGGGTCCTCACAAGAGCAAGATAACGCAAGTGGAGTCTCACACGAGCAAGATAACGCAAGTGGAGTCTCACACGAGCAAGATAACGCAAGTGGAGTCTCACACGAGCAAGATAACGCTGATAAAAATCATTGATAATCGAGCAAACCCAGCTCCATATTATCTTCCTTGGAGATTTCAATTTACCGAGTCTAAGATGGAGAATGGCAACACAAATATCATAGCAGGGAATGACCCGGGAAATAACCAGCCACAGGTCAGAGAACTTTTGAGAATTCTTGACAAATTCTCGCTCAATCAACGATTACAGAACCAAACTAGACGAAAACACACGACACTTGTTATTCACAAACAATGATGAACTAATCAGAGACATAACAATCTCAGATACTTCATACTCAGACATAAAGCTCATTGAAGTGCGAACTAGCATAAATAACGGTAGTAGATCTAAGAGACCCAAACAAGCAAGAAGTATTCAATCAATTCAATTTCAAACATAAGAGGATCGACTGGGAGAAAATAAATGTAGACCTTGCAAACATTCAATGGAGACGTCTTAAGCGACAAAACTCCCACGCAGGAATAGCTCAACTGACAACTGAAGCGTACAAGTCTGCTTGAAGCACGTGCCGGTGAGGAGGGGGGCAAGAAAGAGGAACACTCTAGAAAGAGAACGACTGTAGACGACTACACAGACGACTGTACAGGAGAAGGGAAAAAATAACAGAAATGCTTCGGCAGACCACAACTATCACAAGGAAGGAAAATAAACCTAAACAGAGAGATCGAAGAAATAGAATAAAAGTTGAAGCGATCATACGAGTCTGAGGAAATGGTATTGACCAGAAACGCTATACCAGAGATAAAGAAAAAATCCGAAATATTGTTTTCACATACACAAAATCAAAATCTAAAACCTCCACCAGTATTGGACCGTTAATTACAACTGAAGGTACGTACACGAGGACAACAAATAAATTAATGAAATTCTAAGAAGCCAGTATGAGCTATGCTTAGCACACCAAAAAAATGAAAGTTGAAGATCCAGACAGCTTCTTTAGAATGACATCCAAGTTACAGATAATAGATAATATAACGGACAACACGAACTCGGAAGACTTAGAAAGAGAAATTGACAACATGCCCATGCACTCAGTTCCTGGGCCGGACTAGTGGCATTCAATTTTCATAAAGAAATGTAAAGTACCAGTTGCGCGAGCGCTCAGTGTAATATGAGAAAGAGCCTGGATACAGGGGAGATACCAGCAGCACTTAAATCTGCAGATATAGCTCCACTGCACAAGGGGGGAGTAAAGCCTTGGCAAAAACTATAAACCAGTGCATTAACATCACATTACCTTGAGGTTACCTTGAGGTGTTTCCGGGGCTAGCGTCCGCGGCCCGGTCGTCGACCAGGTCTCCTCGTTGCAGGACTGGTCAACATTGCTGCTCTTGGACGTTGCTGCTCGCAGCCTGACGTACGAATCACAGCCTGGTTGATCAGGTATCCTTTGGATGTGCTTATCCAGTTCTCTCTTGAACACTGTGAGGGGTTTGCCAGTTATGTCCCTTATGTGTAGTGGAAGCGTGTTGAACAGTCTCAGGCCTCTGATGTTGATAGAGTTCTCTCTCAGAGTACCAGTTGCACCTCTGCTCTTCAACGGGATTATTCTGCACATCCTGCCATGTCTTCTGGTCTAATGTAATGTTATTTCTATGTGCAGGTTTGGTTCCAGCCCCTCTAATATTTTCTACTATATTTGTAAATTTTTCACTTTCAATATTTGTAAATTATTATGTATCTCTCCCGCCTGCGCTCAAAAGAATACAGATTAAGGCATTTTAGTCAGTCCCAATAGTTTAGATGTTTTACTGAGTGGATTCTAGCAGTAAAGGTTCTCTGCACGCTCTCCAGGTCAGCAATTTCACCAGCAGTGAAAGGGGCTGTCATTGTGCAGCAGTACTCCACTCTAGAGAGCACTAGCGTCTTGAAGAGTATCATCATCGGTATAGCATCTCTAGTGTGAAAGGTTCTTGTTATCCAACCTGTCATTTTTCTTGCAGTTGTGACGGCTACTTTATTGTGTTCTTTAAAGGTAAGGTCTTCCGACATGAGTACACCCAGATCCTTTACATTGCTGTTTCGTTCTATGTTATGATTTGCCTGAGTTTTGTACGTGGTTTCCGTTTTTTTATTTTCATTTTTTCCGTAGCGCATGAGCTGGAACCTATCTTCATTAAATACCATATGTTTTTCTGTAGCCCATTGAAAGACCTGATTTATATCTGATTAGAGGTTTGCTGTGCTCTCTATGTTGTCTACTCTCATAAAAATCCTAGTGTCATCTGCAAAGGATGATACAGTGCTATAGGTTGTGTTCTTGTCCCTGGGGGACAGTACCCTGGGGGACTGAGCTCTTCACGGTTAATGGTCCAGATTTTATTTTGTTGATTATTAAACATTGGGTTCTATTAGTCAGGAAATTGTAGATCCATCTGCCTATTTTTCCGGTAATTCCTTTTGAGCGCATTTTATGGGCAATAACACCATGGTCACATTTGTCAAAAGCTTTTGCGAAATGTGTGTAAATTACATCAGCGTTTTGTTTGTCTTCCATAGCATCTAATGCCATATCATAGTGGTCCAGCAACTGTGACAGGCAAGAGCGCCCTGTTCTGAAACCATGTTGTCCGGGGTTATGGAGATGCTGTGATTCCATGTATTTTGTGATCTTACTTGTTAGCACTCTCTCAAAGATTTTTATGATGTGTGAAGTTAGTGCTATCGGTCTGTAATTTTTTGCCTCTGCCTTATTTCCTCCTTTATGGAGTGGTGCTATCTCTGCTGTTTTTAATATGTCAGGAATAACGCCAGTGTCTAGGCTTTGCCTCCAAAGAATGTGCAGGGCCTGCGATAGTGTTTTTTTTTACAGTTCTTGATGAATATGGAGTTCCAGGAATCAGAGCCTGGTGTAGAGTAGACAGAAATACTGTCTATGACTTATTCAAAATCCAGTGGGGACAGGGTGACATCTGATATATGGTTTGATGTTGGCATCACATCCATGAAAAATTCATTTAAATTATAAGACTTTAATGTGTTTAGTGGCTCACTGAAAACAGAGTCGTACTGATTTCTCTGTATTTCGCTCATTTCTCTGTTGTCATTGTGAAAGTTGCATCTCTCATTCACAGGGGCCCGATACTAGATGTAATTTTTTATCTTGATTTTGCATAAGAGACAAAATATTTCAGATTTCTCTCAATTTCACTGATGGTCTTTTGCTCTCCTTGTTTCTCTTGGATTTTGTACGATTCTTGTAGCTTCAGTTCAATTGTTTCTATTTCTCTACCTAACCATCTTTGCCGTTCTTGAGATGGGGTGTTTTCTTCCAAGAGTTCTTGCTCTTTTGTGCCGCCTCTCAACTCTCAATCAACTGATGTCCTTTGCAGATGACACAAAAATCAGCATAAAAATTAGCTCTGCTGAAGACATTGAGAAACAACAAGCAGATATTAATAAAGTTTTCGATTGGGCAGCAGAAATAACATGATGTTTATCAGCGATAAATTCCAGGTACTCAGATACGGTAATAATGAGGACCTTAAACATAATACAGGGTACAAAACACAATCAAATCTGCCCATAGTAGGAAAGCAGCATGTAAAGGATTTGGGAATAATGATGTCTGACGACCTAACGTTTAGGGAGCATAACCAAGCAAATATTGCGTCAGCCAGAAAAAATGATCGGATGGATTACGAGAACTTTCAAATCCAGGGATCCCATCACAATGGTTGTACTCTTCAAGCCACTTGTGTTGTCCCGTCTTGAGTACTGTTCAGTACTCACTTCCCCCTTCAGAGCAGGAGAGATTGCTGAAATAGAGGGAGTACAGAGAACATGTACGGTATACATACGAAAATTTGGGGGGGGGGGGAACAACCGTGGACATCTTCAAGAGAAAACCAGATAGTTTTCTCCAAGGAGTGCCGGATCAACCAGGCTGTGGTGGGTATGTGGGCCTGCGGGCCGCTCCAAGCAACAGCCTGGTGGACCAAACTCTCACAAGTCAAGCCTGGCCTCGGGCCGGGCTTGGGGAGTAGAAGAACTCCCAGAACCCATCAACCAGGTAACCAGATAAGGTCAACATCCTGGTAACGACAGCATCTTGGTGAGGATGTAGGCAGCCAGCTGTAAGGAGTGTCGGGAAGGTGGCACACTCTCAGAGCCAGCTGTAAGGAGTGTGAGGAAGGTGACACACTCTCAGAGCCAGCTGTAAGGAGTGTCGGGAAGGTGGCACACTCTCAGAGCCAGCTGTAAGGAGTGTGGGGAAGGTGGCACACTCTCAGAGCCAGCTGTAAGGAGTGTGGAACTAAACCTCACGTCCAACGACGTGAGGTTTAGTTCCCGTAGTCTCTCCTCGTAGTTCATATCCCTCAGGTCGGGTACTAGAGTGGTGGCATATCTCTGAACCTTCTCAAATTTAGTGTTGTTAAACTCTGTCTTGCTCTGGTTAAACTCTAACAACCATTTGTTGGGCCATTACTTCAGTTTGTCCAGGTCATCTTATAGCATTTTGCTGTCCTGTGTGCGCATGTGTGCGCGCGCGCTGGAACGCCCCTGCCCCTGAGGCGGGAAGCCAGCCCGCCCCTCCAGGATGGGGGGGGGGGGGAGGAGCAATCATTATGAAGAAATTTAAACATCATACATAGTTTGACGGATTAATTCCTGTTCAGTGCCCGAGGGTGTGACCATCAGCTCATCACCAGTGGGAGCTGCTCCTTACCTACTTACTCATTCATCACCAGTGGGAGCTGCTCCTTACCTACTTACTCATTCATCACCAGTGGGAGCTGCTCCTTACCTACTTACTCATTCATCACCAGTGGGAGCTCCTTACCTACTTACTCATTCATCACCAGGGGGAGCTCCTTACCTACTTACTGGAGCATACCTGGATGGGGTTCTGGGAGTTCTTCTACTCCCCGAAACCGGCCTGAGGCCAGGCTCGACTTGTGATAACTTGGTCCACCAGGCTGCTGCTTGGAGCGGCCCGCAGGCCCACTACAGCCTGGTTGGTCTGGGACTTCTTGCAAGAACATATCTAAGTGCCTCTTGAATACATCCATCTTTGTTCAATCAATATTTCGAGTGCTTGCTGGAAGGGTGTTGAACAGCTGTGGACCTCTGATGTTCAGACAGTGTTCTCTAGTTGTGCCTATGGCACCTCTACACTTCACTGGTACTATTTCCTTCCGCAATTTTCGCTCCAGTATGTTGTTATTCTACTGTGCAAATTTGTGACTTGGTCTTCAAGTATCTTCCATGTATATATTATTTGATACTTTTCTTGTCTCCTTTCCAAGAAAGTATATTTTGAGAGCTTTGAGACAGTTTCATTAATTCAGATGTTTTATCGTGTCTATGCGTGCTTTATATGTTCTCTGTTTTCCCTCTATTGCAAAGATCACTCTTGCTGTGAAAAGGGAAGTGAGTACCGAGAAATACTCAAGACGGGACAGCACCGGTGATTTAAATAGTATTAGCATTGCTCTGGTCTCATTAGCATCAATAATAACCCAGAAACCCTAATTAGCATTAGGGTCTCTGGATTTAAACATTCTCATAATCCATCCTATTATTTTCCTGGTTATGCTATATTTGCTCAGTAATGCTTATTATATGTCAGGTCGTCAGACATTATAATTCCAAGATATTTTACATGTTGCTTTCCTTCTATGAGTAGGTCAGATTGTGTCCTGTACCCTGTGTTTCGTTTACTTCCTCGTTTCAACCATACCTAAGAACCGGGAAGTTGTCTCATTAAATATCATGTTATTTTAAGTTGCCCAATCGAAAACTTTTTTAATATTTGCCTGCAGTTTTTCAGTGTCTTCTACAGAGGAGAATGTATCAGGATGACACGAACCTGTGACTAGTATTTTTGTCTATATCTGTGATAAGAATGAGAAACAGCAGCGGTGCCAGGACTGTGCCCTGAGGTACAGCGGTGCCAGGACTGTGCCCTGAGGTACAGCGGTGCCAGGACTGTGCCCTGAGGTACAGCGGTGCCAGGACTGTGCCCTGGGGTACAGAGCACTTCACTGCACTTAGGCTTAATCTTATTTGATTAACTGTCACTCTCTCCATTCTGTTTGACAGAAAGTTGAAAATCCAACGCCTCACTTTACCCGTTAATCCTATTGATCTCATTTTATGGGTTATCACTCCATCTTGAAGTTATCTTGAGATGATTTCGAGGCTTATTGTCCCCACGGCCCGGTCCTCGACCAGGCGTCCATTTTGTTACACACACCCCAGGAAGCAGCCCGTAACAGCTGTCTAACTCCCAGGTACCTATTTACTGCTAAGTAACAGGAGCATCAGGGTGAAAGAAATTTTTTGCCCATTTGTCTCTGCCGCCACCGGGGATCGAACCCGGAACCTCACTACTACGAATACGAAGCGTTGTCCACTCAGCTGTCAGGCGCCCTTCCATGGTCACATTTGACGAATTCCTTTGCAAAGTCTGTGTATACAACATCTATATTTTGCTCCAGTGATTTTGTCATAGTGGTTGAGTAACTGTGACAGACAGGATCTTCTCGCTCTAAATCCATGTTGTCCTGGGTTGTGCAGTTCATTATTTTCAATAAACCAGAAATTTGATTCTTAATCACTCTTTCGAAAACTTTTATTATGTGTGATGTTAGTGCAACTGGTCTATAATTGTTTGCCAAGGCTTTACTCCCTCCCTTGTGCAACGGAGCTATATCTGCAGATTTAAGTGCTGCTGGTATCTCCCCTGTATCCAGGCTCTTTCTCCATATTACGCTGAGTGCTCTCGCTACTGGTACTTTACATTTCTTTATGAATATTGAATTCCACGATTCAGGCCCAGGAGATGAGTGCATGGGCATGTTGTCAATTTCCCCTTGAAAGTCTTCTGAGTTCGTGTTAATATCCGTAACACTATCTGCAACTTGGATGTCATTCATAAAGAAGCTGTCTGGATCCTCACCTTTCATGCTGTTTATTGCTGTGTTAACATTGGCTTATAATGGCATTTTAGAATTTGACTAATTTCTTTGAATTTTCTTCGGTTGTAATTAAAGGTCCAATACTTGATATCTGGTTGATGGGGTTCTGGGAGTTCTTCTACTCCCCAAGCCCGGCCCGAGGCCAGGCTTGACTTGTGAGAGTTTGGTCCACCAGGCTGTTGCTTGGAGCGGCCCGCAGGCCCACATATCTACCACAGCCTGCTTGGTCCGGCACTTCTTGAAGAAAACATCTAGTTTTCTCTTGAAGATGTCCACGGTTGTTCCGGCAATATTTCTTATAGTCGCTGGGAGGACGTTGAAGAACCGCGGACCTTTGATGTTTATACAGTGTTCTCTGATTGTGCCTATGGCACCTCTGCTCTTCACTGGATCAATCTTGCATTTTCTTCCATATCGTTCACTCCAGTACGTTGTTATTTTACTGTGCAGATTTGGGACCTGGCCCTCCAGTATTTTCCATGTGTATATTATTTGGTATCTCTCTCTCGTCTCCTTTCTAGAGAGTACATTTGGAGAGCTTTGAGACGATCCCAATAATTTAGGTGTTTTATCTTGTCTATGCGTGCCGTATATGTTCTCTGTATTCCCTCTATTTCAGCAATCTCTCCTGCTCTGAAGGGGGAAGTGAGTACTGAGCAGTACTCAAGACGGGACAACACAAGTGACTTGAAGAGTACAACCATTGTGATGGGATCCCTGGATTTGAAAGTTCTCGTAATCCATCCGATCATTTTTCTGGCTGACGCAATATTTGCTTGGTTTTGCTCCCTAAACGTTAGATCGTCTGACATCATTATTCCCAATCCTTGACATGTTGTTTTTCTATTATGGGAAGATTCGATTGTGTTTTGTACCCTGTATTATGATTCAGATCCTCATTTTTGCCGTACCTGAGTACCTGAAATTTATCACTGTTAAACATCATGTTATTTTCTGCTGCCCAATCGAAAACTTTGTTGACATCTGCTTGTAGTTTTTCAATGTCTTTAGCAGAGGTAATTTTCATGCTGATTTTTGTGTCAACTGCAAAGGACGACACGAAGCTGTGACGTGTATTTTTGTTTATATCAGATATGAGAATAAGGAACAGTAGTGGTGCAAGGACTGTACCTTGAGGTACAGAGCTTTTAACATCGCTTGGACTCGATTTTATCTGATTGACTGTTACTCTTTGTGTTCTGTTCGACAGGATATTGAGTATCCAGCGTCCTACTTTTCCAGTTATTCCCATTGACCTCATTTTGTGAGCTATCACCCCATGGTCACATTTGTCGAACGCCTTTGCAAAGTCTGTGTTTACAACATCTGCATTTTGCTTTTCTTCTAGGGCTTCTGTGATTTTGTCATAGTGGTTGAATAACTGTGACAGACAGGATCTTCCTGCTATAAATCCATGTTGTCCTGGGTTGTGCAATTCATTGTTTTCCATAAAACTAGAAATTTGATTCCTAATCACTCTTTCAAACACTTTTATTATGTGTGATGTTAGTGCAACTGGCCTATAATTTTTTGCCAAGGCTTTACTCCCCCCTTGTGCAACGGAGCTATATCTGCAGATTTAAGTGCTGCTGGTATCTCCCCTGTATCCAGGCTCTTCTCCATATTACGCTGAGTGCGCTCGCTAAGGTTTAAGGTTCTCTCTTTTACCGTACTTAAGTACCTGGAATTTATCACTGTTAAACATCATGTTATTTCTGTTGCCCCGTTGAAAACTTTAATAATATCTGCTTGTAGTGTTTCAAGGTCTTCAGCAGAAGTAAGCTGAAGCTTGAAAAATGTTCAGGCTGATTTCTGTCATCTGCAAAGGATGATACGAAACTGTGACTTGAATTTTTGTCTACATCTGATATGAGATTAGGAAAAGCAGCGGTGCAAGGACTTTACCCTGAGTGTGTGGGGGCCAGTATACCCTCCCCCAGGGGAGCTGGTGGGCCACCAGTATACCCTCCCCCAGGGGAGCGGGTGGGCCACCAGTATACCCTCCCCCAGGGAGCGGGTGGGCCACCAGTATACCCCACAGGGGAGTGGGTGGGCCACCAGTATACCCCTCAGGGAGTGGGTGGGCCGCCAGTATACCCCCCAGGGGAGTGTGTGTGCCGCCAGTATACCTTCCCTAGGGGAGTGGGTGGGGCCACCAGTATACCCCCAGGGGAGTGGGTGGGCCGCCAGTATACCCTCCCCCAGGGAGCGGGTGGGCCACCAGTATACCCTCCCCCAGGGGAGTGGGTGGGCCGCCAGTATACCCTCCCCCAGGGGAGCGGGTGGGCCACCAGTATACCCCCCAGGGGAGTGGGTGGGCCACCAGTATACCCCCAGGGGAGTAGGTGGGCCACCAGTATACCCTCCCCCAGGGGAGCTGGGTGGGCCGCCAGATGCAGCCCCACCTTCCCCATCCCAGACGGCTGCCGCAGGTCCCCAGGAAGAGTGGGAGGGGGTGGATTATCCCCCCCCCCCCAGCCTGGGATATAGGATTCATTGCCTTATCCATGATTAATACCTCTCCCAGGATCATGCAAGAACTTGCCCAAGAACTCAATTATATTCTGCATAGATTGATAGGAGCCATTATACACCGGCCATACATGGGAGGATTATGTATGCACCTTTCAGGTCTTGAAGCCAGCCATTGTCTGCCAATAATGGTATTCTTGTCTGCCCGGGACCTAGTTCGATCCCCAGCACGCCTTCCACACCCGCCGCTATGAACACTTTTGTGTTGTAGGGGAGAAGGGTGTGTGTGTGTGTGGGAGGGTGAGTGTGTATGTGGGAGGGTGAGTGTGTGTGTGGGAGGGTGAGTGTGTGTACTCACCTAGTTGTGCTTGCGGGGGTTGAGCTCTGGCTCTTTGGTCCCGCCTCTCAACCGTCAATCAACAGGTGTACAGGTTCCTGAGCCTATTGGGCTCTATCATATCTACACTTGAAACTGTGTATGGAGTCAGCCTCCACCACATCGCTGCCTAATGCATTCCATTTGTCAACCACTCTGACACTAAAAAAGTTCTTTCTAATATCTCTGTGGCTCATTTGGGCACTCAGTTTCCGCCTGTGTCCCCTAGTGCGTGTGCCCCTTGTGTTAAACAGCCTGTCTTTATCAACCCTGTCGATTCCCCTGAGAATCTTGAATGTGGTGATCATGTCCCCCCTAACTCTTCTGTCTTCCAACGAAGTGAGGTTTAATTCCTGCAGTCGCTCCTCGTAGCTCATACCTCTCAGCTCGGGTACTAGTCTGGTGGCAAACCTTTGAACCTTTTCCAGTTTAGTCTTATGCTTGACTAGATAGGGACTCCATGCTGGAGCCGCATACTCCAGGATTGGTCTGACATATGTGGTATATAATGTTCTGAAAGATTCCTTACACAAGTTTCTAAAGGCCGTTCTTATGTTAGCCAACCTGGCATATGCTGCTGATGTTATCCTCTTGATATGAGCTTCAGGGGACAGGTCTGGCGTGATATCAACCCCCAGGTCTTTCTCTCTCTCTGACTCTTGAAGTATTTCATCTCCCAAATGATACCTTGTATCTGGTCTCCTGCTTCCTACCCCTATCTTCATTACATTACATTTGCTTGGGTTAAACTCTAACAGCCATTTGTTCGACCATTCCTGCAGCTTGTCCAGGTCTTCTTGAAGTCTCAAGCTGTCCTCCTCTGTCTTAATCCTTCTCATAATTTTGGCGTCGTCAGCAAACATTGAGAGGAATGAGTCTATACCCTCTGGGAGATCATTTACGTATATCAGAAACAGGATAGGTCCAAGTACAGAGCCCTGTGGGACTCCACTGGTGACTTCACGCCAGTCTGAGGTCTCACCCCTCACTGTAACTCTCTGCTTCCTATTGCTTAGGTACTCCCTTATCCACTGGAGCGCCCTACCTGTTACTCCTGCCTGTTTCTCCAGCTTATGCATCAACCTTTTGGGGTACTGTGTCAAAGGCTTTCCGACAGTCCAAAAAAATGCAGTCCGCCCACCCTTCTCTTTCTTGCTTAATTCTTGTCACCTGATCGTAGAATTCTATCAAGCCTGTAAGGCAAGATTTACCCTCCCTGAACCCATGTTGATGGGTTGTCACGAAGTCTCTTCTCTCCAGATGTGTTACTAGGTTTTTTCTCACAATCTTCTCCATCACCTTGCATGGTATACAAGTTAAGGACACTGGCCTGTAGTTCAGTGCCTCTTGTCTGTCACCCTTTTTGTATATTGGTACTACATTAGCAGTCTTCCATATTTCTGGTAGGTCCCCCGTTTCCAGTGACTTACTATACACTATGGAGAGTGGTAAGCAAAGTGCTCCTGCACACTCTTTCAATACCCATGGCGAGATTCCATCCGGCCCAACAGCTTTTCTCACATCCAGCTCCAATAGGTGCTTTTTGACCTCATCTCTTGTAATTTCGAACCTATCCAAGGTCACCTGGTTTGCTGCCACCTCTCCCAGCGCCGTGATATCTCCCTGTTCTATTGTAAAGACCTCCTGGAACCTTTTGTTGAGTTCTTCACACACCTCTTTGTCATTCTCTGTGTACCTGTCCTCGCCCACCCTAAGTTTAATCACCTGTTCCTTCACTGTTGTCTTCCTCCTGATGTGACTGTGTAGTAGCTTTGGTTCAGTCTTGGCTTTGTTAGCTATATCATTTTCATACCTTTTCTCAGCTGCTCTTCTCACACTGACATACTCGTTCCTGGTTCTCTGGTATCTCTCTCTACTTTCTGGTGTTCTGTTATTACGGAAGTTCCTCCATGCCCTTTTGTTCAGCTCCTTTGCTTTCATACATTCCCTATTAAACCACGGATTCTTCCTTTGCTTCTCTGTTTTTTCCTGTTGGGCTGGGACAAACCTGCTTACAGCCTCCTGACATTTTTGGGTGACATAGTCCATCATGTCTTGTACGGACTTGGTTCCGAGTTCTGTGTCCCAATGTATATCCCATAGGAATTTATTCATCTCCTCATAGTTTCCCTTTCGGTACGCCAGCCCTTTGGTTCCCAGTTCTTTTTTGGGGGTGATAATTCCTAGCTCAACCAGGTACTCAAAGCTCAATACCCTATGATCACTCATTCCCAAGGGGAATGTGTGGGAGGGTGAGTGTGTGTATGGGAGGGTGAGTGTGTGAGGGAGGGTGAGTGTGTGAGGGAGGGTGAGTGTGTGTGGGAGGGTGAGTGTGTGGGGAGGGTGAGTGTGTGTGGGAGGGTGAGTGTGTGTGGGAGAGTGAGTGTGTGAGGGAGGGTGAGTGTGTGTGGGAGAGTGATTGTGTGAGGGAGGGTGAGTGTGTGAGGGAGAGTGAGTGTGTGTGCGAGAGTGAGTGTGTGAGGGAGAGTGAGTGTGTGAGGGATTGATGATCAAATATGAAAGTGTATGTGGGTCATGTGTAAGTGTGTTTTGGGTATTTTTGTGAAAATTATGCTTATGAAATTCTTTAATTTTAGTGAAAGTACATTTTTGATGGTATGAGTGTATATGCAATTCCTATACTTATACACATACCAGACATTGTATAAATATTACACTTTGAGTGTACGTGCAATATTTGTGCAAAAAGTATATTTTTGTGTGCAACTGGCATATTTATATGTAGAATGACATATTTTGTCTATACATGTTATATTTTGTCTATAAATGTTATATTTTGTGTGTAAATGACACATTT
>WNGS01165131.1:30220-42815 GCA_020271785.1 Procambarus virginalis | reverse complement strand
GCGGGCCCCTTCCTTGTCATCTATGCGCCTGTCGTCTATCCGACTCGGTCTCCCCAGTGGATAGAGGCCTATCCCCCATGTTGTTGCGGATGCCCTTCTGCGCAGTAGTAGTGCCCTCCCGGTTGTGGGGCGCCCCGCCGCTGGCCCTTCTCGGGTGCCTCCTGTGGTGGGTGGGCGATAGTTCTGATGACCTTCGACCTGTTCCGAAGCGTTCCCGGATTGTGTCGCCCCCTCGTGCGT
Organism: Procambarus virginalis; assembly: GCA_020271785.1. Classification (NCBI taxonomy): domain Eukaryota; kingdom Metazoa; phylum Arthropoda; class Malacostraca; order Decapoda; family Cambaridae; genus Procambarus; species Procambarus virginalis. Next base: position 42,575 of record WNGS01165131.1, on the reverse strand, counting down.
GGGCGGATGAGTGTGCTGCCATGGATGAGGATGCAGTGGCAGGCTCTGAGTTGCCTCCTGTGTTAAGCCCTTCGCCTTCTGCTGTTGGCTCCCCTCCGTGGGAGGCTACCCCTGGTGACAGACCTCGTCGTGATCTTGAAGAAGGATGAGCGTCGGAGGGCCTCTGCTCCTGTTCCTGGGAGAGGGGGGCCCGGTGCGTCTGCGGATCCCCCCTGTGCGCAGCCCTGTGAGCCGCCTCGTGTGTTTTCCGGTGCGCTTCCCGATGCTCGGCCCCTGGGGAGGTGCCCCTCCCTCTCTTATCGCCCGCCGAGGTAGTGTTGGACGAGTCGAATTCCTTGGCGGTCAATTATGATGTCCGGGTGCGTCCTGTCCCGTGTGACCCTTCTACCATTTGGGTCCCTCGGGTGAAGAAATTTTTTAGTGGGGTGCCGGATTTCATGATTCGGCCGTGTGACTCTCCTGGGCGTCCGGTACCTGATATTCTGATGGCGATATGGGAGGCTTATTGCCTGCGCTTTCCGGTGCAGGAGTACCCTGATAAATATGTGTAGTCCTTGGGGTTGGGGGTGTTTCTGTACTTCTGTCTTTATGCCTGGGTGTGTATGACTGGCTATGTTTGTGCCTGCGTTTGTGTGTGCGTAGGTGTTTCTTCCTGGCTCCTGTGTGTGCCTGTTTGGTGCTGTTTGTTACTGTGTCTTTTTCTTTCATGTTTCTTATTGTGTTTTTGCCTCTGTGCTTGGGGTTTGCGTGGCCTCATGTTTTATGTCCAAATGTGTGCCTGTGTTTGGGTGGTTATGGGTGTGGTAAATTTTCATGTTATTTATGCTTTATTTCTTGTTTTTTTGTGTGTGTTTTTCCTTTGTTATGTATCCAGTGCCCGGTTTGGGGTTTCCTGTTTTGTATCATGATTCCTTCACTTTTGGATTTATGTATGTTTGGTCTGTTCATGTGTTCATGGTGTATTCCCTTGCTATGTTTTCCCTGTATGTTTCCCCTGAATGTCTTCATGTACTGTTATTGTGCTTTTTCTGTTATATACTTGGGGTCTTTTATGACAAAAAAAAAAAAAAACTTATGTGCTTGTGTTTGGATGGTTGGGCTGGTTGTGGTTGTATTAGCTTTTTGTATTTCTGCCCTTATTGTTCTGGGTGTGGCTGTATTTTATGTTATTTATGTTATTTCTTTCTTGTGTTATTTCTTTGTGATATTCTGTTTTTGTTATGTATCCAGTGCCCGTTTCGGGGTTTCCTGTTATGTACCATGTTTCCTTCACTTTTGGGTATTGTTATGTGATGTTTTTCATGTGTTCATGGTTTATTACCTTGTTCTGTTTCTCCTGTATGTCTTCCTGTATTGTTCTGCATTTGTCTGTTTTGTATTTGGGTTTCTTTTTATAAATAATAAAAAAAAAAAGTTGACACTCGCACCCCTACACGTCGGTCAGAGATGATGATATTTACTCAGGTAGGGAATTGGCTTTCTTTTTCAGAGAATAAAGAATGCTAATTCTTTAAATATCATTTAGTTAAGTAGGAAACCCCTTGCTTCTGTCCTATAGAGACCCGGCAAGGTATCCCTACATTCTTGGACTACCCTTTCATTTTTTAAACAATTAAAAGTTTCATTTGTTCTTGAAACTATCAGTTTCATTTATTTAGTAGGATTTTCTTGCCCTTATTCTCGTATATTGAGTGCCGGTTACAAGATTTCCTGCGATTTAGATTGAATAATCATTTACCATCTAATATTAACGTTAATTGTTTTCACATTAACGATTGAATTTTTCACAGGATAGTTACCAGTGGCCACGTTACCCTGTTACTGACACTTATAATATCACAGGTATATTCGCTGTACATTTATTTGCTATCTCAAAATGTTTCGTCTCTCAGCATTTCGTAGTGATCCAGCAAGTGAAGTAGGGAACTTAATTCGTGCCAAGAGGACAGAATTACAAACTCTAGCACATGAGTATTGCCTAGATGTTGCCCATGGAGCCAACAAAAGTGACTTGCACAACCTTATCCTGGACCACCTCTTAGATGAAGAAATTATAGACTCTGATTCTCACGACAATTGTTCTATTGCAGATCGCCATGCTCTGGCAGCAATGAAGTTAAAGCTCGAACTAGCGAAAGTAGAGCGTGAACATCAAAAAGAAGCTCTCCAGATAAAGGAACGCGAGGCTGCCCTAAAGAAAGAAGAGGCTGCCCTACAGAAAGAAAAACAGGAACGCGAGGCTGCCCTAAAGGAACGTGAGGCTGCCAGGAAGAAAGAAGAACAGGAACGCGAGGCTACCAGGAAGAAAGAAGAAGAGGAACGCGAGGCTGCCAGGAAGAAAGAACAGGAACGCGAGGCTGCCAGGAAGAAAGAAGAACAGGAACGCGAGGCTGCCAGGAAGAAAGAAGAAGAGGAATGCGAGGCTGCCAGGAAGAAAGAAGAACAGGAACGCGAGGCTGCCCTAAAGAAAGAAGACGCTGCCCTAAAGAAGGAAGAACAAGAACGCGAAGCTGCTCTAAAACGTGAGCATGAGAGCGAACAGCTTGAAGCAAGAAAACGTCAGCTGGAGATGCAACGTGAGCACAATAAGAAGCAAGCTGATAGTGCTCTAGAATACCGTCGACAAGAACTCACCTTGGAAACTACACACCATACTCAGCGCCAACAAGCTACAGCTAGTCTTCCAGTAAGCTTCAATGTCTCCCATGCAAGTAAGTTAATGCCACCATTCGTTGAGACAGAGATAGATGTGTTTTTTACTACTTTTGAAGCCTTAGCTAAAAACTTAGCTGGCCTGAAGATCAATGGTCTACACATCTCAGAGTGCATCTCACTGGTACAGCTGCAATTACTCTCGCTACCTTAGCGTCTGAGAATGACTACCAGACCCTAAAGCAAGCAGTTTTAGACGCCTACCTTCTCTCCACCGAAAGCTACAGACGAAAATTCCGTGAATATCTAAAGGCGAGTACCACCACCTATTTAGAATTCTATTTAGAATTTGCCAATACTAAGAAAAGATATTTCATGAAATGGCTGGAAGCAGCCCACGTTTCTTCATTTTCAGACCTTGTCAATCTTATTCTAGTCGAAGAATTCTTTCGACGTATTCCTGCTTCCATCCATCTTCACTTAGCGGATAAGGAGGAGACCAACTACATCAGATGTGCGAAGTCGGCTGACACCTACAGCCTTATACACAGGTTGACAACTGACACATCTTCCAGTAAGAAGTCTTGGTCTAGTTATGACAAAGTGAGTACCGATCAGGCGAGCTTTCAGTTGTATTGTAAGTATTGCAAGCTCTATGGACATACCATAGATAAATGTGGAAAAGCTCAATACAAAGGCTATAGTGAAACTCCTAAACCCAAACTGACTCCTTCTAAGTCCGGTAAGCCTGTGATGAATGTTGGTGTTCCTGTTAATGATATTTCTCTCTTCAGCAAACACCTGTACCCTGGAACTGTCTCTGCCAACAGTACAGATTCGGAGGGATGTTCTAAAGTGAAGATCTTGAGGGACACCGCGGCTCTTCAGTCAATAATATTGAAATCGGCTGTGCCTAACAACACCGGGGAGACAGTCCTTATCACTGACCTCACTGCTACCACTCCGTATCCACTCGCCAGAGTCCACCTGGATTGTCCTTTCGTGACCGGTCAAATCCAAGTCGCCATCAGAGAAAAGCATTTTCCCATGTCAGGGGTACAACTTCTCCTGGGCAACGAGTTGGCCGAAGATCTGCAACCTTCCAACTTGATCATCATGGACAAACCCCAGGTATGTGACTCTGTAGTGGAAAACCCCATCTTAAAGTATGTTCCAGCAGAGGTCCAAGAAAGTGATGAAGTCTCTCCTCCGGTTTTGATGACTACCCGTGCGCAAGCTGCATACCTGAAACCAGCTGACTCTACTGCAACAGCTCATGACCATCAGAATCTACCAGCGAATCTTACTATGTTGGAGTTCCGTAAGTTACAAAGGGAAGATCCTTCATTAACACCATTATTCTTCCAGGCCGAGACTCAATCTGACAGTATTCCTGGGTTCTTCTAGAGAACCAGTTGCTCTACCGCAGGTACAGACCCAGTAAACTAACGGAGGATGACGATTGGGCTAATGTCGACCAACTAGTAGTTCCCACCAGCCTTCGGCCTGATATTCTACACCTGGCCCATGGAGCACTTTCTCACTATGGTTTTAATAAAACCTATCACGGAATCAGACAAGACTACTACTGGCCAGGTATGATTAAGGATGTAAAAAGTTATGTACAACAGTGTCATACATGTCAGATGGCAGGAAAAGCTAACATCCCAATTCCCAAGACTCCTTTGATTCCTATCCCGGTGCCTTCGGAACATTTTCACAGACTCATCATAGACTGAGCTGGTCCTTTACCCCGGCCCAGTTCTGGCAACGCATATATACTAACCATCCTGTGTCCAACCACCAGATTCCCCATAGCAGTTCCTGTAAAGAACATTACGGCTGCTACAGTGGTGAAACAACTATTGAAGATCTTTACCCAATATGGATTTCCTCGGGAGATTCAAAGTGACTGTGGCACCAACCTCACCAGTGATCTCTTCAAGAAGACACTGGAAGAATTCAACATCACTCAGGTGTTGTCCAGCCCCTATCATCCTACTTCACAGGGTTCACTTGAACGTAGTCACCAAACGATAAAATCACTCCTTAAGAAATTTTGCAATGAAACCATGCAAGACTGGGATAAACAACTTGACATCATCATGTGCATTTTCAGAAGTCTCCCAAATGAGTCTCTAGGAGTATCTCCTTATGAGATGCTCTACGGACGTAAGTGCCGTACTCCTCTTAAAGCTTTTAAAGACTCTCTACGTAATGCCACCTTCAGTGACCCTCAGCATGTGCCCCAGTTTCTTCAAAACTTAAAGCACATTCTAGAGAGAATACGTAAATTTGCTAATGATAATTTATTGAAAGCTCAAGATAGGATGAAGACTCATTTTGACAAACGCAGCAAAATCAGGAAATTTAAAACAGAAGACTTCGTGTTGGCATATTTTCCGATCCCTGGTTCTCCATTGCAAAATAAGTTTCCAGGACCCTACCGCATCAAGGAGTGCAGAAACAACCACAACTACATTCTTGAGATTCGAGATAGGCGGCAGAAGACCCAGTTGTGCCACGTCAATCTTCTGAAGGAGTATAAAGGTATTCCCCCCATTGTGCTAATATCTCTCTCCACTTTTAAAGATCCATACCTCCACAGTGAGATCTTCCCTGCTTCTCCTCCTGAAAGCACTAACTCTGAGTCAGTGCCTTCCAACTCGGAAATCCTTACTGATCTTCCTGAATATTTACAGGACTGTAATAGTGCTCCACTCATCAAAGTTCTTCAAGAACATCAGAAGTTGTTCAGCGATGATTCCCAGGAGTGTAATATGGTTCAGCACGACATTCATCTGCTTCCTGATACCCGGCCGATTCGTCAACCCTTCTACCGTATCAGCCCGTACAAAAAGGAAGTTATGCGTGCTGAAGTACAGTACTTTCTGGATCATGGGCTGGCCACCCCTTGTGAGTCCCCTTGGGCTTCACCCTGAATCTTGGTGCCGAAACCGCACGGTAAAGTACGACTTTGTACTGACTATCGGAAACTGAACCTTGTGACCGTCAAGGATGCTTACCCTTTACCTCATATAGATGATATCCTTGATGCATTAGGTAATGCTAATTATTTATCCCAACTTGATTTGTTAAAGGGCCATTACCAAATCAGCCTGACAGCGAGAGCTAAGGAAATATCTGCCTTCACCACTCCTTTTGGCTTGTACAGATATGAACGCCTTCCTTTTGGACTGTGTAACGCCCCGGCCACCTTCCAGCGACCTGTCAACCGCGTCATCTATGGCCTAGATCACACCTACGCCTACTTGGATGACATCGTTGTGGCATCTAACACCTGGAGCGAGCATCTGTTCCAGCTGCAACGATCGTTCTCCAAGCTCCTGACAGCTGGCCTTATCATCAACTTGGGCAAGTCCACCTTTGCTAAAGGTAAAGTGCGTTATCTTGGTCATGTGATAGGGAGTGGCAGCATAGCTCCTTTAACCATTCACACTCAAGCCGTTCAGCATTACCCACAACCTTCAACCAGGAAGCAGCTCCTGCGCTTCCTGGGCCTTGCATCTTACTATCGTAGGTTTGTGAAAATTTTTAGTACAGTAGCGACACCATTGATTAATCTGACCAGCCCCAAGCAACGGTATCATTGGACCATTCAACAGACCGTTGCCTTTGAACAACTTAAATCTCTGCTATGCTCTGATCCCATTCTCGCCTCTCCAGATATTACGAAGCCCTTCATCATCAATGTCGACGCAAGTGGCACCGGCATCGCGGGCGTCCTAATGCAACAACGAGGCGAAGAGGTTCTTCCTGTCAGCTACTATAGCTACAAGTTGAAGCCCCACCAGAAGAACTACAGCACCATAGAAAAGGAGCTCCTTTCCATCGTCCTGAATCTGCAACATTTCGAACCTTACCTACAGGGTAATCGGTCTATTACCATCTACTCGGACCACAATCCTCTGAGGTTCCTGCAACAGGCCCAATTCAGCAATCAACGTCTACTACGCTGGGCTCTATACTTGCTGAATTTTAACCTGGAGATCTTCTACATCAAGGGCTCAAACAACATCATAGCCGACGCCCTCTCCAGAGTCTATGAGGTAGAGACAGCTACTCCTACCTCTCTACCATCTACTGAAGTAACTTAAGAGCAGGCTTCGGGGGAGAGCTGTTACGATAATCTCCTTCAAGAGAGATTTGGCCTGCTCTTTCCTATCATCATGTTACTTGAGTACATCTACAACATCTAGATACTACAATCAAGAGTAGTACATAATTAGTAGAATACGTTTCTACAGTGAGTATACATACCATATACGTATCGCTCACTCCACTCCCCCGTCCTCTCTGTCGCTACTCCACCTTCGTCGATCACCAAACCACCACTTCCAGCCAGCACGCTTCCCATTGGTGAATCTGTGTCTGCACTCGACTTCAGCGCCATCTGCATAGCCGATGACTGAGCGTGCATCAGCCATTGGATTTAGAATATTCTGTGCTCTCAAAGCTGATACAACTATCTAGTACGCTCTGTGTAATAGTGGATGTTTTCAGCCAGCGCATTATTCTCAGCACCTTTTAGTATAGTTTTTGTCTTGTTAATTGTAGAGTAGCGTAACCATTGTTTTATTTTATATTATTTTTTGACTTTGTAATTTTGTTTAATTAGCACTGTACATAGCCAAGGGATTATCTTTGTTCATATTTGTTTTCAAGTTAATTAAAGTTTCATTGTTCATACGATTTGTTTTGCGTGCTTTTCCCTTTTACTTGACCACAGGAGGCAACAGCCATGCAGTCAACTTTTTTTTTGAAAATGTGATTGGCATTGACACCAGCCATTGGGAGGACTGCCAAACACCTACATACATTTTTCTTTTTTCCATCACACTATACTAATTTTTCGTGATTTATAAATGCAAACTACGTTATCAAATCCATTATGACTGATGACGCTAATCAACATATAAAGTGATTAAAAGACCATTGGGTATTCTCTCTGACAACACATTTGGAGTTATGTCTTCTCTGTGCGTACTCCTTGTCTTGTGGTGCTCACAGAGCTATTCTGTGGGTACTTATTGTCTTGTGCTACTCACAGAGCTATTCTGTGGGTACTTATTGTCTTGTGGTGCTCACAGAGCTATTCTGTGGGTACTTATTGTCTTGTGCTACTCACAGAGCTATTCTGTGGGTACTTATTGTCTTGTGCTACTCACAGAGCTATTCTGTGGGTACTTATTGTCTTGTGGTGCTCACAGAGCTATTCTGTGGGTACTTATTATCTTGTGGTGCTCACAGAGCTACACTGCGGGTACTGCTCGTCTTGTGGTGCTCACAGAGCTACTTTGAGGGTACTCCTGGTCTTGTGGTGCTCACAGAACTACTTTGAGGGTACTCCTGGTCTTGTGGTGCTCACAGAGCTACTCTGTGGGTACTCGTCGTCTTGTGGTGTTCACAGAGCTACTCTGTGGGTACTCATAATCTTATGGTGCTCACAGAGCTACTCCGAGGGTACTCCTCGTCTTGTGGTGCTCACAGAGCTACTCTGTGGGTACTCCTCGTCTTGTGGTACTCACAGAGCTACACTGCAGGTACTGTTTGTCTTGTGGTGCTCACAGAGCTACTCTGTGGGTACTCCTCGTCTTGTGGTGCTCACAGAGCGACTCTGTGGGTACTCCTCGTCTTGTGGTGCTCACAGAGCTACTCTGTGGGTACTCCTCGTCTTGTGGTGCTCACAGAGCTACTCTGTGGGTACTCCTCGTCTTGTGGTGCTCACAGAGTAACAAAGTCTTTGGTCGAGATAATCTAATTATTAAACTGACTCATTATTGACACAGTAGTGTCCTGCCATGTCTTTGGGGTAGCGTGGTCCCTGCCATGTCTCTTGGGTAGGGGGGTCTCAGCTGTATCTCTGGGGTAGGGGGGTCCCAGCTGCCTCTGTGGTAGGGGGGGTCCCCACCTTTGTCTCTGGGATATGCGGGTCCCCAGACATGTATCTGGGGGTAGGGGTGTCCCAGCTATATGTAGCAAATTACAAAATTACCTTAAGACGACACCAACGATTAAGATAATTTCCGAAAGCGACCCCAAGTCTTGCCTTGCCTTTGGACACAGTGAAATCTCCGTCCTTCTTAATTGGGTTTCGCTTAGTAAACGTTACTTCATATATCAATTTTTTTTAGATTTTAATTTAATGAGTAATATTTCTACAATCTCCTGAAGTAGACGAAAAGGCTTCCCATATTTCACTAAATATTATCAAGTATTCTCGTAACATTAGGGATATGAGGTTGAAGAAAACTGCGGGTTTCCTGGCCTATATGAGAAAGCTTTTATTTATTTCAAACTACTCTCATCCCTATATATGTGTGTGACCGTCGCTTGAAACAATCCAGTGATCCCACGTTCATTATTGTACCACGTGGAATATATATGTGTTTAGAATTGACATGGTTTCATTGGGAATTTTTTGCTTCCTGTTACCCCATAAAGTTTAAATCTTTGGGATTGTTTCCTGTGGTATAAATGAATTTTCAGGGAATGTTGTTTACACTGTGTAATGGGTAAGAAACCCCAACTTGCCTATTTAAAATAACCAGATAAATTTAACGTGTTATTTCCTTAGATTTCAAATAATAACAAACAACATCCCTTGTACAATTTATAGTATACATATTGTATAAAGAGTTTTTTCTTCACTCAAAATTACCTGGAATTGAAAGCAAAGAAACATTAACTTAAAAATTACAGGTAACGACAAAATAAACGGGATGTGAAGACATTTACAGGCATAGAAGGGCCCTCACCGTGCGTCATAAAATAAGCAAGTGAAACATTATTAAACGACCTAATACGATGCTTAACTCTAACTTAAAAAAGTTACTGTAGAGACAAATTCGAAGATTCAGGACTGCTTAAAATAAATAGTGTGAGATTTGTTTCTAGGCTTACCTTCATTAGGAGGTGGACTTCAAACATAAAGAACTGCACACTGCAGATATTTCTACTCTAAGCATGAGCCCAATAGAAAGAGGAAAAGCGGGAGCAAACCTCCAGGCTTCCACCCCAAGGATGAAAACCTGTCCACTTGGGCCGCTGGTTCCTCCTAGTGAAAATGGACGTTAAAACCAACAAAGGGTAACCAACGGGTTCTCACACCAAATTGTACTTTGATGTGTGGCGCTATGAATTGGAATTCGAATTTCCCAAGAACAGCCGTCACTAAAATATGATCACATTTACAGACAATCGTATAAAGCAGAACATGGGTGGAAAATAATGATTGAAGGGTTGACATCAAAGACCGCTCTCTATAAAAATATAACAATTTATGGTTATTATGATGGTAATTAATTATTACCAAAATTACCATCTCTTTTAAGGGTCTGAGCGTGGTGCAGTGGGTTAAGGCGTTACCTATTATGCCGGTTGCTGGAAGGCTTCTGTGCTGGCTAGGGTTCGAGTCTCCTGGTGGGAAAGTGTTCTATAGTTGAATAACTACTCTTGCGTGTTTAGGCAAGTTGGGCATTAAGCATAGACACAGTGTCTTCCCATGTTAACAGGGACTTGATGAAAAAACGGAAAATTGACCCCTCACTTGCTCTAGTGCTCTTGGGAGGTGGTGGTTGAGGTGTTGAAATGCCCCGAAATTACCATCTCTTTTAAGGGTCTGAGCGTGGTGCAGTGGGTTAAGGCATTACCTGTTATGCCGGTTGCTGGAAGGCTTCTGTGCTGGCTAGGGTTCGAGTCTCCTGGTGGGAAAGTGTTCTATAGTTGAATATATATATATATATATATATATATATATATATATATATATATATATATATATATATGTGGAAAATCCACAGAGAAAAATGAAAGGAGGTAACGTTTCGACTTTGTTAAAGCCTTAGTCAAACCAGACTGATTTTGTGATCGTCAATTGCATATATATATATATATATATATATATATATATATATATATATATATATATATATATATATATATATATATATGTGGAAAATCCACAGAGAAAAATGAAAGGAGGTAACGTTTCGACTTTGTTAAAGCCTTTGTCAAACCAGACTGATTTTGTGATCGTCAATTGCATATATATATATATATATATATATATATATATATATATATATATATATATATATATATATATATATATATATATATATTTGTATCATTATTTTTGTATCAACCCATGTATATCTTGTAACTATCAAATACATAATAAAGCACAAAAAAGGAAGGGGGTGGTAGGAGAAAAGCACACAGAAACTGTATTGGAGGGGATCTAAACATTCCATCTAATGCGTTATGCGTGGTTTCCTCCGAGGCTATGAGTGCCCCTTCTTCCAGCCAGAGGTATATATATATATATATATATATATATATATATATATATATATATATATATATATATATATATATATATATATATATATATATGTATATATATTATTAAATATGACCGAAAAAGTAAGATTAATAATTCTAACACGAATTTTCTCTATTTTCCTTATGTTTCTTTTTACTGGTGACTGTAAATGAAAAATCAATTCTCCAAAATTCATTTTTATTTCTAGTCTGACGCGACACTTGAGCACGTTTCGTAAAACTTATTACATTTTCAAAGACTTTAGTTTATCTACACACAACTTATGCCTGAAACAACATTGGCTCTTATACCTGCATTTGGGTGAGGTGATGTAATACAATAGTGGGGTGAAAAACAAACTTTCAACAAATCACAGAACATGGAATACGGGGTATAGATTTGTAGAAGTTGGGTACAAATAGAACTGCAGAAGGCCAATTGGCCCATATTTCTTGATGTTTCTATATTGGAGCGGAGTCTTGAAGTGGGTAGAATATAGTTGTGCGTTAATTGGCTGTTGATTGCTGGTGTTGACTTCTTGATGTGTAGTGCCTCGCAGATGTCAAGCCGCCTGCTGTCGCTGTATCTATCAATGATTTCTGTGTTGTTTGTTAAGATTTCTCTGGTGATGGTTTGGTTGTGGGATGAGAATATATGTTCCTTAATGGAGCCCTGTTGCTTATACATCGTTAAACGCCTGAAAGAGATGTTGTTGTCTTGCCTATATACTGAGTTTTTTGAGGCTTACAGTCCCCAAGAGGGCATTTGAAGGCATAGACGACGTTGGTCTCTTTTAGAGCGTTCTGCTCCGTGTCTGGAGACTTTCTCATGAGTAGGCTGGCCGTTTTTGGGTTTTATAGTAAATCGTTAGTTGTATCTTCTGATTTTTGTCTGTAGGGATAACATTTCTATTAACAATATCTTTCAGGACCCTTTCCTCCGTTTTATGAGCTGTGGAGAAGAAGTTCCTGTAAAATAGTCTAATAGGGGGTATAGGTGTTGTATTAGTTGTCTCTTCAGAGGCCATATACTGCAGGTATGTTGACGACGTTTTTACACAGGTACCTGATGTCAGACATCTGCAGGAGCTGAAAGAGGCGTTTGAGCAGAATTTGTGTTGCGTTTCACTTACGAGATGGAGAAGGATGGGAAGCTGCCCTTTCTAGATGTAACAGTCATGGAAAGGAGCGGAGGTTTCCACACTGCAGTCTACACTAAGGAAACAAACATAGGAATGTGCCTAAATGCCAACAGTGACTGCCCAGACAGGTACAAGAGGAGTGTTGTTAACGCTTATGTCGACCGTGCTCTCAGCCACAGCTCAGAATGGAAGCAAGTCGACGAAGACTCTGTAGG
>WNGS01165130.1:24692-36520 GCA_020271785.1 Procambarus virginalis | reverse complement strand
TGTTATATATATATATATATATATATATATATATTATATATATATATATATATATAATAATATATATATATATATATAGTATATAATATATATCTATATATATATATAATATTATTAAATATGACCGAAAAAGTAAGATTAATAATTCTAACACGAATTTTCTCTATTTTCCTTATGTTTCTTTTTACTGGTGACGGTAAATGAAAAATCAATTCTCCAAAATTCATTTTTATTTCTAGTCTGACGCGACACTTGAGCGCGTTTCGTAAAACTTATTACATTTTCAAAGACTTTAGTTTATCTACACACAACTTATGCTTTATGAAACAAACATTGCTCTTATACCTGCATTTGGGTGAGGTGATGTAATACATTAGTGGGGTGAAAACACAGAACATGGAAACAGGGTATAGATTTGTAGAAGTAGAAGTTGGGTACCAATAGAACTGCAGAAGGCCTATTGGCCCATATTTCTTGATGTTTCTATATTGGAGCGGAGTCTTGAAGTGGGTAGAATAGTTGTGCGTTAATTGGCTGTTGATTGCTGGTGTTGACTTCTTGATGTGTAGTGCCTCGCAGATGTCAAGCCGCCTGCTGTCGCTGTATCTATCAATGATTTCTGTGTTGTTTGTTAAGATTTCTCTGGTGATGGTTTGGTTGTGGGAAGAGATTATATGTTCCTTGATAGAGCCCTGTTGCTTATGCATCGTTATCGCCTGGAAAGAGATGTTGTTGTCTTGCCTATATACTGAGTTCTTTGGGCTTACAGTCCCCAAGTGGGCATTTGAAGGCATAGACGACATGGTCTCTTTCAAAGCGTTCTGCTTGTGTCTGGAGAGTTTCTCATGAGTAGGTTGGCAGTTTTCTTGGTTTATAGTAAATCGTCAATTGTATCTTCTGATTTTGTCTGTAGGGATAACGTTTCTATTAACAATATCTTTCAGGACCCTTTCCTCCGTTTTATGAGCTGTGGAGAAGAAGTTCCTGTAAAATAGTCTAATAGGGGGTATAGGTGTTGTATTAGTTGTCTCTTCAGAGGTTGCATGGCGTTTCACTTTCCTTCTTATGATGTCTTCAATGAAACCATTGGAGAAGCCGTTGTTGACTAGGACCTGCCTTACCCTACAGAGTTCTTCGTCGACTTGCTTCCATTCTGAGCTGTGGCTGAGAGCACGGTCGACATAAGCGTTAACAACACTCCTCTTGTACCTGTCTGGGCAGTCACTGTTGGCATTTAGGCACATTCCTATGTTTGTTTCCTTAGTGTAGACTGCAGTGTGGAAACCTCCGCTCCTTTCCATGACTGTTACATCTAGAAAGGGTAGCTTCCCATCCTTCTCCATCTCGTAAGTGAAACGCAACACAGAATTCTGCTCAAACGCTCTTTCAGCTCCTGCAGATGTCTGACATCAGGTACCTGTGTAAAATGTCAACATACCTGCAGTATATGGCCGGTTTCAAGTTCAAGTCGACTAAGACTTTTTTCTCGATAGTACCCATGTAGAAGTTCGCAAACAGGACACCTAGGGGAGAACCCATGGCGACCCCATCTACTTGCTTATACATGTGCCCATCCGGGCTCAAGAAGGTGCCTCCTTAGTACAAGCTTGGAGTAGTTTCCTCAGGATATTTTCTGGTATGTCAAGAGGAGTACAGGCCGGATCACGATACACTCGGTCCATTATCATCCCGATTGTTTCATCCACAGGTACGTTGGTAAACAGTGATTCTACGTCCAACGAGGCTCTTATCCCTGTGGCCCGTGTTCCCCGCAGTAAGTCAACAAATTCCTTCGGGGACTTCAGGCTGAAGGCGCAAGGGACATAAGGAGTCAGTAAGCCGTTGTCGTTTCGCCAGTCTGTACGTGGGTGTGGGTATCTGGCTGATGATTGGCCGAAGTGGGTTCCAGGCTTATGCGTCTTGACATTTCCATACGCATATCCAGGTTTATATTCCCCAATAATCTTTGGCAGGTGGAGTCCGGATTTCTTGGCATTCACAGTTTCAATCAATTTGTTGACCTTTGCTTTCAATTCGGCTGTAGTGTCCTTCGTTACCCTTTGGAATTTAGTTTGGTCAGAGAGTATGAGGTTCATTTTCGCCAGATATTCGTCTTTCTTAAGGATGACGTATATTGGCGACTTGTCGCTCTCTCTGATAACTATCTCCTTGTTCTCACGAAGGCTCTTAGCTGCCGCTTTGAGCTCGGGGGTCAGTATGGTGCTTCTGTAGTTGCCTCGATTCTTCCTCCTTCTGCAATAAGTTCTGCTTGTAAGGTGTCTTTGGTGGTGACCTTCTTTTGTGCTTCGAGGTCAAATATGTCGTCCAACAGGATCTCCAACTCCACTTTCCGGGCCAACGCACTTGGTCTGGACATAACGTGACAGTTTATACCCAGATTTAGGAGAGTGACTTGGTCCTCAGTGAGGTTGATTCCTGCAAGGTTCAGGAAGCCGTCTCTTGGTCGTGGAATTGCCATAGGTCCTCCATATAATGTTGTGAGTTTCTTGATTATCCTTGTTTCCGTGCTGAGGTGATGTCGGTCTGTGAGGATGTCGAGGTGTTGTTCGATGCGGGTACGGAGACTTTCGTCGATGTTGCTGTTTCTCCATTCGTTTGTAGCATGAAGTAGTTGCGTTTTGTTGTCTTTGATTTCATTTTCTGCCTTGTATACCTGATTACGAATCAGATCTTGGCGATATTTTATCGTGAAGGCTTGATTCCTTGCTGCTGGGTCGTGCGTTTTAATATTGGTATATTTTGGTAGCAGTCTTTCCTGTAGACATATATTATTAAATATGACCGAAAAAGTAAGATTAATAATTCTAACACGAATTTTCTCTATTTTCCTTATGTTTCTTTTTACTGGTGACGGTAAATGAAAAATCAATTCTCCAAAATTCATTTTTATTTCTAGTCTGACGCGACACTTGAGCGCGTTTCGTAAAACTTATTACATTTTCAAAGACTTTAGTTTATCTGCACACAACTTATGCTGTATGAAACAAACATTGGCTCTTATACCTGCATTTGGGTGAGGTGATGTAATACATTAGTGGGGTGAAACACAGAAGATGGAAAACGGGGTATAGATTTGTAGAAGTAGAAGTTGGGTCCCAATAGAACTGCAGAAGGCCTATTGGCCCATATTTCTTGATGTTTCTATATTGGAGCGGAGTCTTGAAGTGGGTAGAATGTAGTTGTGCGTTAGTTGGCTGTTGATTGCTGGTGTTGACTTCTTGATGTGTAGTGCCTCGCAGATGTCAAGCCGCCTGCTGTCGCTGTATCTATCAATGATTTCTGTGTTGTTTGTTAAGATTTCTCTGGTGATGGTTTGGTTGTGGGAAGAGATTATATGTTCCTTGATAGAGCCCTGTTGCTTATGCATCGTTAATCGTCTGGAAAGAGATGTTGTTGTCTTGCCTATATACTGAGTTCTTTGGGGCTTACAGTCCCCAAGTGGGCATTTGAAGGCATAGACGACATTGGTCTCTTTCAAAGCGTTCTGCGGTCTGAGCATGGTGTAGTGGGTTAAAGGCATACCTGTTATGCCAGTTGCTGGAAGGCTTCTGTGCTGGCTAGGGTTCAAGTCTCCTGGTGGGAAAGTGTTCTAAAGTTGTATAACTTCACTTGCGTGTTTAGGCAAGTTGGGCATCAAGCATAGACACAGTGTTCTCCCATATTAACAGGGACTTGATGAAAAAACGTAAAATTGACCTCTCACTTGCTCTAGTTGCCCTTGGGAGGTGGTAGTCTTTGAGGTGTTGAAATACCCCGAAATTACGATCTCTTTTAGGGGTCTGAGCGTGGTGTAGTGGGTTAAAGGCGTACCTGTTATGCCAGTTGCTGGAAGGCTTCTGTGCTGGCTAGGGTTCGAGTCTCCTGCTGGGAAAGTGTTCTAAAGTTATATATATATATATATATATATATATATATATATATATATATATATATATAAATATATATATATATATATATATATATATATATATATATATATATATATATATATATATATATATATATATATATATATATATATAAATAACTGAAAACTCACACCCCAGAAATGGTCAAGTGGATAGGGTGCCCTGTACACCAGTTGCATAGTGCTCCTGGCAGTATGGGTTCGAGTCACTTCTGGGGTGTGAGTTCCACCCTCTCCAAACCAGATCGTTCCATCCCCCACGCAACCCAGATACCCCCTTCCCCCTCCCCATCCTGGACCCTCCCTGTTTACCTACTCCAGTGGAACCAACAAAATCTGAGGATGCACAGAAAAGAGTCAGTTTCAAGGTGATCAACTCACCTAGTTGTGCTTATGGGGGTTAAGCTCTGGCTCTTTGGTCCCGCCTCTCAACTGTCAATCAACTGGTGTACAGGTTCCTGAGCCTACTGGGCTCTATCATATTTACATCTGAGACTGTGTATGGAGTCAGCCTCCACCACATCAGTGCCTAATGCATTCCATCTGTTAACTACTCTGACACTGAAAAAGTTCCTTCTTACGTCGCCGTGGCTCATCTAGGTACTCAGTTTCCACCTGTGTCCCCTTGTTCGCGTACCACCCATGTTAAACAGTTTTTCTTTACCTACCCCTGTCAATTCCTCTGAGAACTTTGTAAGTAGTGATCGTATCTCCCCTTACTCTCCTGTCTTCCAGTCTCGTGAGGTGCATTTCACACAGCCTTTCCTCATAATTCATGCCTCTTAGTTCTGAGACTAGCCTAGTGGCATATCCCTGAACTTACACAAGCTTCGCTTTGGACTTGACGAGATACGGGCTTCATGCTGGGGCCGCATACTTCAGAATTGGTCTTACTTATGTGGAATACAAGGTTCTGAATGATTCCTTTCACAGGTTCTTGAAGGCAGTTCTGATGTTAGTCAGCCTCGCATACGCCACAGATGTTATTATTTTGATGTGGACTTCAGGAGAGAGGCTTGGTTTGACATCAACTCTTATATCTCTCTCTGTCCGTTTCACGAAGGACTTCATCTCCCATTCTGTATCCTGTGTCTGGCCTCCTGTTTCCTCTGCCTAGTTTCATTTTCATACATTTACTCGGGTTGAACTTTAGTAGCCATTTATTAAACCATTCATTCAGTCTGCCTAGGTCATCTTGTAGCCTCATATTATATTCCTCTGTCTTAATCCTCCTCATAATTTTTGCATCATCAGCAAACAATGAGAGGAATGATACTATACACTCTGGTAGATCATTTACATGTATCAGAAATAGTATGGGTCCAAGGACTGAACCCTGTGGGACTCCACTGGTGACGTCTCGCAAATTTGAGACCTCACCCCTCACAGTGACTCGCTGTCTTCTGTTACTTAGGTACTCACTGATCCAGTGGATCGAGTACCTTCCCTTACACTCCTGACTGCATCTCCAGCTTTCGTACTAGTCTCTGGTGTGGTACTGTGTCAAAAGATTTCTGGCAATCCAAAAATATGCAGTCTGATACACCCCTCTCTTTCTTGCCTGATCATAGAATTCAATTAATCCTGTGAGGCATGACTAGCCATCCCTGAACCCAAGTTGATGTTGTCACAAAATTCCTTCGCTCCAGATGTTCCACTAGATTTTTTCGCTTAATCTTCTCGACCAACTTGCATGGTATGCAAGTTAGGGACAATGGACAGTAGTTCAGTGCCTCCTGTCTATCATCCTTCTTGTATATCTGAACTACGTTTCCCGTCATTCAAATTTTTGGCAGTTCACCTGTTACCAGGGATTTGTTATTTACCATGGAGAGTGGCAGGCACAGTGCTTCTGCTCCTTCCTTTAGTATTCATTGTGATATTCCATGTGGGCCTGTAGCCTTTGTCACATCCTACTCTAGCAAAAGCTTCCTTACATCCCCACTGGTAAACTCAAATTTCTTTAGCGGTGCCTGGTTAACTATTCATTCTCTTATCTCTGGAACTTCTCTTTGCTCTAATGTGAAGACTTCCTGGAATTTCTTATTGAGTTCCTCGCACACTTCTTTGTCATTTGTAGTGAATCTGTCGGTCCCTATCCCCAGTGTCTTTACCTGTTGTTGGAAATATCCAACACTTATTTCTCATTTTTAGTACTTCGATAAATCATCCTTGTACAAACAATCATAATTTACTAATATTACTACCTTGTAGATTAACAATATTAATTCTTTCCTACTGCGTAATTTCTTCGCCAAATCTTTCCTACTTCATGGCGGTGTTGCGTCAGACAACTTAGCAGAGGGAACGATAACGTCTACATTTCAGAGAATTAAGTTCTATTCCCCCCTTCATATCAGTATTCTTTCCTAAGAATTATTAGCTGATACTGTGCTAACCAGTGATCAAATAATATTGCGTTATTAGCTGAAGATCACTATATAACAGTACCCACTGTTATCACAAAGAATCATGGAAGAATGACTTTCTCCTTTCGTTTTTCGTCTATACGAACTCCGTTTCATATTAATTATTATACGTCGAGAATTCAATTAGTATTTGTTCTTCTATAATAAACCCAGCCTTGTTATTTCGCGTGGTTGAATAATTAATAGGAGAAGAATTCTCCGTATCAACTCTCTGTGCTATTGCGCATGGGCGGGCGAGACGGGAGAGGGAGGAGAAGAGCACAGCAGCCGTATTGCTGATAACAGGCAGTGTCTGGGAGCTCACGTATTCACCGGCCAGTGAATGTTGAGTCATCTTTGCAGCAGCAGATGCCCGGGTTCTGGAGTGACTCCATCAACCACCAGACACTCGTTCCGGCGAGCGTAATTTAGCTAAGTCCTACAGATATTTGTTCAGTTGTGATCACAGTCAACTAATACGTAAGTAGCTCGTCGTTAGGATGCGAAGACACCAAATAATAAAAATTAGTCTCATGCCATATCGCACCCTCCCGTTCAATCAGAAATAGTGGTATATTCACCTTGGTATAGTCATTTCTTACATATTAACTGTGTTTTCAGCTTGTGCGATTGTGACAAGAGGAGAGATAACCTTCCCCTCCACGGGTGTTCCAGGACAGCATGTTACGACAAGCATGTTGATGTGACTGCCTATTCTCCACGAGAATAGTTAATATGAGAGCAGAGTTAAAATTACCTACCATAAGTGAGAGAATTTTGTATATTAGCACAGTTTTCGGCGTGAAGGCATTGAGTAGATCTAGACAACACATGAAATTTCAAGTTAAACTTTCTAATATGCTGCACTCACCGGAGGTCTATAGAAGAAGAACGAAATCTGATTATGTATATTGGTTCTACAAGGTAGCTAACTCCATCAAAATATTAAATATGTACCCAACTCAACTAATGATTAATCAGTCAATTACTCCATGGGATAACTGGGATCAATCAGTTGATTTTGTAAATGCGCCAAAGAAAGATAGTGTGCACACTACATTATTAAAACAGTTAACACTGAAAAGCATCACTGAAGATACTCAGAGTATGGGTAACGATGTGTATCAGTGCTATACCGACGGCTCTGTAGAAGAAGGTGGACGATGCACCGGATGTGCATGTAACATATTTGAACAATCTTCTCTCGTACATACAGCAATGAAGCGCGTCAATGACTGGGCAAGTACAACTCAAACCGAACTTGCAGGCATATACCTTGCCACTGAATTTTTAAAAGACAAAGGCAGTGGACTTATATTCTGTGACTCGCAGAGTGCACTCCTGGCATTGAACGCACATAGTAGTGACACCCAGAAAATAGTCTGTGATATTCGAATGAATGTTTTAGCTGCTAAAGAAATCAGATTTGAGATTAAATTTCTATGGATACCATCACATGTTGGCATCTCAAGGCATGACACTGTTGATATGCTTGCAAAGACAGCCTGCAGAAAACCAGTGGTAGAAATTGATATGGGTGTTTCATTAGCAGTGACAAAGAGAATACTTAAACAAATATCTAATGAAGATCTCACCGACCTAACAAATTCACAAAGACCTGAAAGTTGTAGCATTAAATATTATGATAGATATCGTGAGGAGACATTCACATATGGGTCTAATAGAACAAGAACCCGGCAATGTGATGTTATAGTGGCCAGAATACGCCTGGGATATAGACATATCTGGCAGCTTTCTCAAAACCGAAATGTCGAGTACACAATGTGTCAACTTTGTGAAAGAGAAAACATGCACTCTCTTGAACATTATAATGTAGAATGTCCCATACTGACTGACTTTCGCCTTCCTAGGCTAAGGTATGCTGAGCTCTGTAATTACTATATGAGTACTGGAACACTTGATGATATATTGGACTTGTATCCAAGATTGACCATGTAATATATCAATTATACAATGTATATATATGATGTAACTATATAACCTGAGCTTGTAAAAGCACCTTCATCACCTTCAGTGATTAAGTGCTTAATTGCACACTAGTTTCTTTATCAGCTATCTCACCCTGTCAGAGTAAATGAGACAAATGTATGTGAATGCATGTGTGTGTATATATGTACGTATATGTGTGTGTATGTATATGTATGGGTATAAAGTATATATGGAAGCTGATCAGAATTACATTTCACCTTTGTGAATGTACATTAATGACACTATGTAAAAGACACATCAAACACTTTATGTAGGGCATACGTAAATCTGTGTATCTATGTATTTACGTATGTAGGTTAGCTTAGCATTTTAAAAGCACCGAATCACCTTCTGTGGTTGAGTGTTCAATAAACCCTTGAACTATATGTTTAACACTTCTCTAACCCTGTCCATGGAGGACAGAAGAAAATGTATATATGCTGGTTAGCATTGTAAATGTGTGACCACGTCTGTGGTAGAAAATTAATAATAATAAAAAAAAACTGCCCTTACGCGTCTACTTATTTCTCCAATACAGCAAAGCGGCTGTTTTATTCTTAGTAGTAATCACTAACATTTAGTTAATTCCCGATCTTCAATATAAGATCACATTTACTAACCATTTATATTTTCTCATTTAATTACTACTGATGATCTTGATATCTTAATGGCATACCTTGATGAATATTAGCGTCTATTTTATAGTGCAATTAACACATTAGTTATTTTATAGTCTTATAACCCCAAAGAGAGTGTGCGAGTCGGCTCAATAATTTTAATTTAATATACAGTTCACTTAATGTTCTCACATTATATTATTAATGTCCATAAGATCCATAGGCACTGATTCTTGGGTTTATTTAAAACATTTATTTAATTTATTTTCCCTTTAATTAAAGGATGGTCCATCGTAGCTATCGAATTTAATTATTATTATTATTATTGATATTCTTTTTGTAGACCTGTTTCCATACTTGTTCCTTCACTGTTATCTTTCTCCTGATGTGGCTGTGCAGCAATTTAGGTTGAGTCTTAGCTTTGCTTGCTATGTCGTTTTCATATTGCTCTTCTGCCTCTCTTCTTACCCTGACGTATTCATTCCTGGCTCTCTGGTATCCTTCTCTACTCTCAAGTGTTCTGTTATTTATATAATTTCTCCACACTCTTTTACTTAGTTGTTTACCTAGCTTACATCTTTGATTAAACTTGGGTTTCTCATCTGCATTTCATTTTTTCTTTTGGCCGGGATAACTTTTCTGCTACCTCCTTACACTTCTGCGTGATGTATTCCATCATGTCTTGGGCCGTCTTTCCCCCTGAGTTCTGTTTATCATGTTATATCCGTTATTAATTTTTCATCACCTCATAGTTTCCCTTGCGGAATGCTAGCCTTTTGCTTTCAGTTCCCTTTCTCGAGTACTTTAACCCTTCTTCGACCAGATACTCAAACGACAGTACACTGTGATTGCTCATTCCTACTGGGCTCAAAGTTAATTTCCCTTATATCGGAGTCATTCAGCAAGAAAACTAGGTCGTATCTCGCTGGTCTATCATTCCCCTCATTCTTGTGGGTTCCCTGACATGCTGACTTAAAACGCTTTTTGTTGCCAGGGACACCGCATTCGTTATGATTCCTGATAGTTTTGTTTCCGTGAGTTCAATTATATACGGGTTTACGTTTTGTGCTCTTTCCCTGAGTTTACTTGCCTTGCTTGAAATCCCATCTATGTTCAAGTACTTTACCTTGAAGCTGAAGTAGGTAAACATGGAGGGGAAAGGGGGGCCCTGTGTTGTGAGGGCTGAGGGTAAAGGGGACCCGTTTTGTGAGGAGGGCTGAGGGTAAGGGGGACCTGGGTTGTGAGGGGGGCTGAGGGTAAGGAGGATCTGGTTTGTGAGGGGCTGGGTGATCTGGTTTGGAGAAGGTGGGGGCGAAGGGAGGGCTTGGAGGGGTGGGGGAGAAAGGAGAGCTTGGGGGGTGTGGGAGAAAAGAGGGCTTGGGGGGAGGGGGGAAAAAGGAGGGCTTGGAGGGAGGGGGAGAAAGGAGGGCTTGTGGGGACAACAGAGGAGGGAGGGCTTGGTGGGGTGGTGGAGAAGGGAGGGCTTAGGGGGTCGGGGAAAAGGGGAGGTTTAGGTGGGTAAGAAGGAGAGCTAGGGGTAGTAGGGAGGGTTTGGGTGGTGGCGGAGAGTGGAGGTCTTGTGGAGAAGGGGGAGTGGAGGGAGGGTAGTCCAGGTGGCCTCTCATTGGGGGCTCGTAGGGGCTGGGACAGGTTCGGCTTCTATTGAGTGGGAGGTGGGTGTTATCCTCCTCTCACTAGGGCTGTTGAACTGCCTGTGGAGGGTTCCCCACTCCCCTCTGGAATAGTAGGGTTTTGGTCTGTGGTTCCCTGATTCCTGTCTCTCCCCTTGTGCTCCTTCCTCACTGCTGCTGCCCCTCAATATCTCCTCCTTAGTCATATCCCTCTGCAGGAATACATTTTTGAACTTTGGTAAATTGAATAGGCTGCTTTTCTTTGCTAAAATTTCTTGTTTTGTGTCATCGCTTTTGAAAACCACTTTTATCACCAGATCTCTGTCCTTCTTGTACTGGCCAAGCCTGAAAACGTTTTCTATATTCGGCTCTTCCTTCTCCATCTGTACCCCTTCAAGGACATATTTGACTGTGGCTTTGTCCATATCTGTCTCCTCTCCTCTGGGCTGGTCCTTATTTGCTCCTTAATACCTATTATGATTACTGCTTTTTTCCTCTCTATCAGTTGGCTAGTGCATCTTGCTGCTTCCTGAGAAGTAGCAACTTTCATGGCAATTTCCTGTACTGCAGAGACAACTTCTGGGGTCCTTCTAAGTATGTCTGCATATGAGGGTTGTATTGTAGAAGTCCCTACTACGGATATATTACCTTCTTCCTGAGTGCTGGTTCGTGTATGGTATTGGGGAGAATTCTCTTTCAGGCTTTTAATCTCCTCCTTTGCTTCATTTAGCTCATCCTGCAGGATGCCTACCTTTTCCCCCATTACCTTTAGCTCCTTCCTGACTTCTCTCCACATTTGAAAGATTATCTCCTGAATCGAGTCATCTTGTCTGTCTCCCTTTGTGTTACGTCTTTCCCCTGACATGTTTGTCTCCTATTCAAATTCTCCAGTACAATGAGCTGGAGGGTGTGTGTTTTCTTATTCAATTTTCCAACCAATGTGTGTGTTGGTGTGTGTGTGTTGGAGTGTTTGAGTATGTTTGTGTGAGTGTGTGTATGGTGTGTGTGTGTAATGGGTTGAGTGGTGTAGTGAATAGGTGTGTGTAGTGTGTGCGTGCATGCGTGCCTGAGTGCCTGCGTATATGCGTGCATGTGTGTGTGTGTGTGTTTGTGCGTATGTCTGTGTGTATATTGTCAATTGCACGGGGTGAGGGGGAGTGTATTGGGAGAGTGAGATGGTGAGTGCGTGTGTGTGTGGGTGTGCGTGCGTGCGTGCGTGTGTGTGTGTGTGTGTGTGTGTGTGTGTGTGTGTGTG
>WNGS01165130.1:6459-23692 GCA_020271785.1 Procambarus virginalis | reverse complement strand
GCACTCACAGGTCTATCACACCAACAGTGGAAAAAGCTTGAAGTTGCCCAAAACCATGTTATGAGAGCCGCACTGGGAGCCCTAATGTCCAGCTGGGAATGAACATAAAGGCAACAATATCCGTGTTCCAACATGCTGTGTGACCCTGCAATTTGTACAGAGTTCACACAGTCCAGTCATAATGCTCTCCTCCTGCCAACAACTCACAATTTTACTAACTAATACTGGAAATAACTTAGTGGAGCATAAAGCAGTACCAGAATAAAGTTAGGGAAGAGAGAATAAGGTCGTCACTACTTTTAACTTGTCACTAAACCAGTTAGTTAGTTCATTTATTATGCACCCCATACCCATCTTGTGGGCGGTATTGGAAACGGTTACAGAGGCATATAATGGGCTCAGGGAATGAATCCCACAATTCATTTAGCTAAGCAAGTTACAATCTTGATGAGCTAGTTACAAAATTCAATATAAGTCGTCACATCAACAATGGGTTCGAGATCGACCACAAGTACAATTTCTAAATTAAGCAACTGACATATGTGGAGAGCTAGTGTCACAAATTATATGTTTGTCCTGCACACCGCTCCCGATCCAGTGGGCAGCGGTGGATAGGTTACAATCACTTAATTACTACCTACAGTTTGCAAACTGGGGATATTTGGCTAAAATTTCTGGTAGCAGATTATTTTGAATGAAATATTTACACATCGCTGGAACATTGGTTATAGAATTGTCTCTAAATTCACGTATCTTTCGCTCTCCATCACATAGTGATGGAGGGTTTGCGAATAATTTTGTTGACACAGCTGTATTTGTATTCATTTGGTCAGGTTCTATATCGGCAGATAATGAGAGTTCCCAGAGATACTTGTAACCGAGTCTAAGCCGAGCAGAAGTAATATCTAGAAGTCTGCTGATTTTATTGGATGATCCATAGATGTGTGGCTCCTCTTGCATGATAGTATGATGATAGATGGAATTACTGGTGTCAGTTTCACTTGCCTCAGATCTACAAGATCTTGTTGAAGTTCTCGGTGAACTGCTGCTCTCAGATTGCTCATTGACAATCCAAGGTTACACTCAACGTCACCTTTAAAGGCAGATTCTTTGGCTAACTTATCAACTCTATGCATTCGGAGGCCAACATGAGATGGAGACCACATGAAATGGTCTCTGTTACCATCCTTAATAATTTTGTTGTATTTGTGTCTAGCTTCGGACACGAGCATGTCTAACTAATCTCCACAATAAATATTGCTGCCCTCTTGAGACATAAAACACCAGCCTAACTTAACGGTACCGTTCCTAATCTTAATTTAAGTACTTAATTAGCAATTACTCCCACCCTTAAACTACAGGCACTACGTGACCCAGAAATGCTTTCCTTGCTTCTCTGCGGGTCCACAACTCAAATTTTGCCACCTCTATGACCAGACTATGTAACGTCGAGCGTCCCCAACGAGAAGTTTACTGACATACTAAGCCTCCCCTTGCATGCTGAACAATACCAGTACACCTCGGGTTATTGCGCTCAAATGGAGTAAAACAGTCTATCACAATAACCTGAGCAGAACCCCCAACTTAATAATCTACTTGAGAACTACATCTACCACTCCCCAAATGACCTGGAAACCAGCGGAGGCTGGGTGTCCCCCTGGGACATGCTGGGTCACCTGTCACACTCAGCTGACCTCCACTACCGCTAAATTCCCAAATCGCCAAATATTATCACTACACACGTAAGTGCTGGTGAACATTCCCTGAACATCACAAAACTAGAACACATCGCCAGAGAATCACTATCTAACCTGAAAAAAATCGCTAAATCGTGAATATTAAACATCTGTCAAGATCTCCCTGATTGCGTCTGAGTGGCAAAAGGACACGTGGGACTGAACAATGTTAAACTGACACCTGCTACATAAAACATTGGTCGACACCGCTGCCTCCTTTGTAACGGGAGGGGGTGGGGGGCTCTCTGGGTGGGGGTTATTCTGCATATATATATATAATATATATATAGGTTATATATATAGATATATATATATATATATGTTATATATATAATTATATATATGTGTATATATATATAGATATAGATATAGATATATATATATAACATATATAGTATATATATATATAACATATATATATATATATGATATATAACATATATATATATATATATAACATATATATATATATATATATAATATATATATATATATATAATATATCTATATATATATATATATATATATATGTCGTACCTAGTAGCCAGAACGCACTTCTCAGCCTACGATGCAACGCCCGATTTGCCTAATAGCCCAAGTTTTCATGAATTATTAATTTTCTCTAATTTTGTTCTTATGAATGATAAAGCTACCCATTTCCATTATTATGAGGTCAATTTTTTATTGGAGTTAAAATTAACGTAGTTATATGAGCCAAACCTAACAACCCTACCTAACCTACCTTAACCTATCTTTATAGGTTAGGTTAGGTTAGGTAGCCGAAAAAGTTAGGTTAGGTTAGGTTAGGTAGTCGAAAAACAATTATTTCATGAAACTGTGGCTTATTAGGCAAATCAGGTCTTGCTCTACATCTCACACTGTGTACTGACAAAAAGCTGAAGTCTCTTGAAACCTTGCAAAATGAAGCTATCGTCTGTATCCTTGGGGCTCCAAAGTCCACGAGAATAGTTAATATGAGAGCAGAGTTAAAATTACCTACCATAAGCGAGAGAATTTTGTCTATTAGCACAGTTTTCGGCGTGAAGGCATTGAGTAAATCTAGGCAACATCATGAAGTTTCAAGCTAAACTTTCTAATATGCTGCACTCACCTGAGTCTATAGAAGAAGAACGAAATCTGATTATGTATATTGGTTCTACAAGGTAGCCAACCCCATCAAATATTAAATATGTACCCAACTCAACTAATGATTAATCAGCCAATTGCTCCATGGGATAACTGGGATCTATCAGTTGATTTTGTAAGTGCGCCCAAGAAAGATAGTGTGCACACTACATTATTAAAACAGTAACACTGTGCAGCATCACTGAAGTACTCAGAGTATGGGTAACGATATGTATCAGTGCTATACCGACGGCTCTGTAGAAGAAGGTGGACGATGTACCAGATGTGCATGTAATATATTTGAACAATCTTCTCTCGTACATACAGCAATGAAGCGGTCAATGACTGGCAGTACAACTCAAACCGAACTTGCAAGCATATACCTTGCCACTGAATTTTAAAAGACAAAGGCAGTGGACTTATATACTGTACTGTGACTCGCAGAGTGCACTCCTGGCATTTTTTTTTGCAAGGATATTCCTGCGCGGGCCCTAAGCTTCTGGCTGGCCCACTAAGTGTCGCTTGTTTTCAGTTTACTTGGGCGGAGTATGTGTATTTATTACTCGTATGGTCGCTTTAGTAAGATGTTGCCATATGTGTTTAACAACTTCTTCTGCTCTGTT
Organism: Procambarus virginalis; assembly: GCA_020271785.1. Lineage (NCBI taxonomy): Eukaryota > Metazoa > Arthropoda > Malacostraca > Decapoda > Cambaridae > Procambarus > Procambarus virginalis. Next base: position 20,208 of record WNGS01165130.1, on the reverse strand, counting down.
GAATTGAAGTTGAAATCTTAATGGGTTTGTAACTGACTGTGTTAGATAATGTTCCAGTGGTCTGTTATGGCTGTAACTGTGCACTGTGTTAGATAATGTTCCAGAGGTCGTGCGGGCATTTCTCCACAGTGTTGACATTTCCTCTCATCTTCCGGAACCTGTAAGCCTATTTCCCATGCACATGGGTATCCAAGCCTGATGCGATGTAAGTGTACTCTGTTGCCCTACTGCTCCCCTTCATTAACATAATGGTTCGTAGTTGGTTGAATTCCTGTACCAACCCGCAGATCAAGATGTTGCAACAGCTGAGTTGTGGTCACTGTACAACTTATTGCATTGCTCTTGTTCTAATTACTCGCTTAATCTGTGACAGACTCTGAGGTATGCAAATGTCTACAGTACTTCTCTTAGTTGCAAGTTTTGCAGCTTCGTCTGCAATGTCATTCCTACGATTCCCACATGACTTGGCACCCAGTTGAGAAGGAGCCGTCGGCCTTGTCGTTTGAGTGTTTGCATTAATGATAGGACAGTTGTGATCAGGTGTATGTTATCACATATGCGGTCTTGTTGCAAGGTTTCAATGGCGGTTCTCGAATCTGTAATGTATGATAACATGTTGTCGGTGTTGAGCAAGAGCATGTTCCAAAGCCTTTTGAATGGCTAGCATCTCTGTTTGTAAAGTCGAACACCCATTTGAGAGCCTCCAACTATGTACAGAGTTTCCCTGCTTTAACTGCAGCTCCGGTTTCGTGTCCCTACTGATCTACTGATCCATCGGTGATCCTGGCATTGAACGCACATAGTAGTGACACCCAGAAAATAGTCAGTGATATTCGAATGAATGTTTTAGCTGCCAAAGAAAACAGATTTGAGATTAAATTCCTATGGATACCATCACATGTTGGCATCTCAAGGCATGACACTGTTGATATGCTTGCTAAGACAACCTGCAGAAAACTAGTGGTAGAAATTGATATGGGTGTTTCATTAGCAGTGCAAAGAGAATACTTAAACAAATATCTAATGAAAATCTCACCGATCTAACAAATTCACAAAGACCTGAAGTTGTAGCATTAAATATTATTGATAGATATCGTGAGAGACATTCACATATGGGACTAATAGAACAAGAACCCGGCAATGTGGCCAGAATACGCCTGGGATATAGACGTTTCTGGCAGCTTTCTCAAAACCCAAATGTCGAGTACACAATGTGTCAACTTGTGAAAGAGAAAACATGCACTTTCTTGAACATTATATTGTAGAATGTCCCATACGGACTGACTTTCGCCCTCCTGGGCTAAGGTATTCTGAACTCTGTATTACTATATGAGTACTGGAACACTTGATGATATAATGGACTTGTATCCAAGATTGACCATGTAATATATCAATTATACAATGTATATATATGATGTAACTATATAAACTGAGCTTGTAAAAGCACCTTCATCACCTTCAGTGATTAAGTGCTTAAATTAATTGCACACTAGTTTCTTTATCAGCTATCTCACCCTGTCAGAGTAAATGAGACAATGTATGTGAATGCATGTGTGTGTATATATGTATGTATATTTGTGTGTGTGTATGTATATGTATGGGTATAAGGGTATAAAGTATATATGGAAGCTGATCAGAATTACATTTCACCTTTGTGAATACACATTAATGACACTATGTAAAAGACACATCAAACACTTCATGTAATTATGTAGGGCATACGTAAATCTCTGTATCTATGTATTTACGTATGTAGGTTAGCTAGCATTTTAAAAGCACCGACTCACCTTTGTGTTGAGTGTTAATAAACCCTTGAACAATATGTTTAACACTTCTCTAACCCTGTCCATGGAGGACAGAAGAAAATGTATATATGCTGGTTTAGCATTGTAAATGTGTGGCCACGTCTGTGGTAAAAAATAATAATAATAATAATAAAAACTCGATTCCTTCCCGTTCTGATGCTTGTCAAGCCTTGTTTCGTCCCGCTTCGTGGGCCAAATACTTTGATCTGCTTCCTCTTGATTCTGCGCCTCCTGACAATTTCTCCCTTCATAGGTACCTAGTTGATTCCGTGGATGCCTCTGTCACTTTCAACCCCACCCGTATCGGTACACGTGTCATTGCTACTCCTCAGGATACGGCCTCCCGCTTGGCTGCTTTATCCTGCCTTGGCGAGACTTCTGTTCGAGTCTCCAAGAATGCTCGGTTGAATGCCAGTGTTGGCACTATTCTCCTCCCGCCCCATGTTGCAACCGGTGTTCGGAATCTACAGGACTGCCACGGTGATATTCAGCATATCCTTGAGGCCCAGGGCCATTCTATCCTCCAGGTCGACACGTTTACTCGTCCCCCTCGTGGTCGTCGCCGTCAGCCCCTTCGGGTTGTGAAGATTACTTTTGATGGTAGGACCCTTACGCCCTCTGTTATTCTTGCAGATGCCAGATGCTCCGTCCAGGAGTACATTCCCTCTCCTCGGCTCTGTAATAAGTGCTGGAAGTTTGGGCATGGTGCCCCCCGCTGCTCTCTCTCTCTCTCTGTCCTTTGTGTGGTGGCGAAGGTCACTCTAAGTCGGAGTGCACTGCTTTTCAGGCTCGTTGCCTCAACTGCGGTGAGGCCCACCCTACCTTCTCCCGTGCTTGTATTCATTACAAGCTTGAGGCAGCCATCCTCAACTTGAAGCATCGGGAGCGTTTATCTTTTCCTGAGGCGAGGCGCCAGGTTCGCCAGCTCCCGCCTTATGCTAACGTCTCTTATGCCAGCGTGTTGCGCTCTTCCTTTCCTCATCCTTCCCACCTTCCTCAGAGTCACAACCGTTTCCGGGCCTTGGACCCTGATACGCCCACTGCCCACTTCTCTGTTCCTTTGAGTTCTGTCCCGAAGGGTCCCCTTCTGGTCCTCTGTCTGGGGTTCCCATTCTTTCTGCCCGGTCTGTCGTGTCTCCAGTGTCTTCTTCCTCGTCTCCCTAAGGTCCTTCCCATCCTTCTCCTCCGTCTCTTGGCACTCCACGCCGCCTGTCAGTGCGGGCTGATGTCCCTCGCTCTCCCAACGGCCGTCGTGTGTGCTCTCGGTCAGCTTCTGTTGAGACGCTGGAATCAGTTGCCCAGTACATAGTTGCTGGGACACCTGTCTCAACATCGTTTTACAAATGGCCGTTCATGTTTAACAAATTTGCTATCTTTTATTCCTGCATAGTTGAAGCAGTTGACAGTGGTAAGGATTGTGATGTTGTGTACCTTGACTTTAGCAAAGCATTTGATACAGTGCCACATGAAAGACTAATTTAAAAAATAGAGGCTCATGGTATTGGGGGTGCTATATTAAGTTGGATTAGGGCATGGCTATTCCAAAGGAAACAGAGAGTTAGTATAAATGGGGTTAAGTCAGAGTGGGATAATGTTGTTAGTGGAGTGCCTCAAGGCTCTGTCCTGGGACCTCTGTTGTTTATAATATATATAAATGATTTAGATTCAGGTTTGAGTAGCAACATTTGCAAATTTGCAGATTTGTTAATCGAAGCGTTAGTAACAAGACACCTGGTGTGGTTCTTCAGCTATATCTTGCTCTGGTTAGGCCCCATTTAGATTATGCAGTTCAGTTTTGGTCGCCGTACTATAGAATGGATATAAATTCACTTGAACGAGTCCAGCGTAGGATGACTAAGTTAATTCCCCAAATTACAAGTCTTTCATATGAAGAAAGACTAACAAAGCTTAAATTGCATTCACTGGAAAGGCGAAGAGTTAGGGGTGACATGATAGAGGTTTACAAGTGGATAGTCCTGGGGACCATTCAGGCTTGTTCGCATTTGTGTTCCTCACGTGTTGCCCCAAAAAATGAGGTGATTTGATAAAATGCTATGCCCAAGATTACCATCCGAGTGCCGGCGGGGAAGTCGTTCAAATAGCTTCGCCTATCACTTCCTTATGTCCGGTCGTGATGGTCAAGCGGATTAAGGCGTCCTGTAAATACCAGTTGCTTTGCTCCTGGCAGTATGGGTTCGAGTCACTTCTGGGGTGTGAGTTTTCAGTTATATATATATATATATATATATATATATATATATATATATATATATTATATATATATATATATATATATATATATATATATATATATATATTTATTTATATTTATATTTATATATATATATACACATATATGTAGTTGAAAGTGACCGCGCAGTTGATTTTGCTCTTCAGGAGTTCGGTGCGTTTGACAGTCTTAATTGCATCAGCGTCGAGTTGGATGATTAAGTTTCTGAAGTTCATGGCCAGTCTGTGTTTTAGGAGAATAAAATTTAAGAATAATTGTATGATGTATTATGTGCACAACGTTTTATTCCTACCTGGAATAACTTCTGGTGAGATATTATGCTTAGCATGCTGTTGTTGTTGTTTTAGATTCAGCTACTCAGAACAAAAAGTTCCAAGCAGCACGGTCTATGGTGAGCCCGTAAGTGGAGGCTCTTTGGAGCTTCTTTAGAGGCTCCATGCATGGCTCATGCATGCCTAGCATGAATGGTAAGGCGGATATATACACACATAGACATGAGGGAGTTCAGGATACCTGGGGTGTGGATACAGGATCAAGCCGTGAGGCTCAGGTGTCAACCCGTCTTCTTAAAAATAACGTCACTTTTGGCTCGTATGCGCGATATGGCCAAATTTCGACGTAATTTAAAAAGAAATCGACTCACAAAAGTGACGTTCTGTTCCGTTTTCTATTTGAGTCGTCCGGCTTACACGCAGAGGTTATGAGACGACACTTTAAATTAACGTTTTTCATAACGTTTTGAAACTTTATGAGAATTTCCTGCCCACCTAACCTATCAGAGGACCCTTATCTTACTGTTGTTGAAAAAAAAAATCCTAAATTTATTTTCATATTTTTTTCATTTTCAAATTACGTCCAAGTTCGGCCATACGGGCAAACGGCCAAATGCGACGTTCTTTTTAAGAGGACAGGTTGCAGGTGTTGGCGTATGGACGGTGTTTCCTCTGCTATAACGTCATCTTTTATTAATAGCTCTCAAGGCCACGGTGTTGGTAATGAGGCAAAGTCGCTGTTCTGTATGTTTATATTAGGTCTCTTTTCTTTGATGAGAATAGCTTCCAGAACTTGAAATCTGCTGTCAGTTTCAGAAGCAAGCATCTTCTAGTGATTCCCTCTTCGTGGTTATTACGCATGTGGTGTTTTGTAGCTCCTGCTTGTAGGTGACGAGTCTACCATCTTGAAAGTTTAGTAGTGGTCATACCAGTATAGGCTGAAGGAAGGTCACATCCTTCACGGGGCGAGGTGGTATGGGGTATACCACGTTGGCCTTCTGGAGGGGGTTATTTGTTCTCTTCAGGCTGTTCTTCATTATTAAGTCTGCTGTCGTTTTGGTGTTATAGGAGATTATGAGTTCAGGTTTTCGGTTATGGTCAACAGGGTTTACTCCTCTCGATATGATGTCTTTCATAATGCATTCATCCATCTTGTATTGGGGGTTCATGATGGATTTATAATAGAACTTGATAATTGGGGGCATCTGCTGGTGTGGTACCATTTATCTAGGTACTTCCTAATGCTGGTCTTCACTTCTTTTTAGTGTATCCGGATTTATCTCCAAATCTTTGAGCACTGCATCCCAGTTTGTGGAGTGGGTGAGAGGTCTACGTATGTATCAGCTCCTCCCACAGCTCTTGTATCAGTTGCATTCGCTGGTGCATTCGCTGCATGATGCATTCATTGCATTCATACCATGATGAATTCGCTATATTCTTACCATGATGCATTTGCTGCATTCATACCATGATGCATTTGCTGCATTCATACCATGATACATTCGCTGCATTCTTACATGATGCATTCACTGCATTCTTACAATGATGCAACATTGCATTCGCTGAGGCCGTTCAGACACATAACGATGTTTGTTGGTTTCGTGTAGACGTCTGTGGTGAAGATGGCGTCTCTGATCTTGCGTATACGTCGAGGAATGGGAGTGTACCGTTGATACCAAGTTCATGTGTGAATTAGAGTTCTGAGGACTCGGTAAGCGATCGTTTAATCTTTTCAAGCTCTTGAAGGTCCCTGACACAAATGAAAATGTCATCAATGGACCTGCAATAGATCTGGGGTTTGTTCATAGTCCTGAAGATCCACTCTTCCTGTGAGTCCATATAGAAATTAGCGAACAGGACACCTATATACGAATATAATGGCTCTCTATTATATTCGGTAGAAAAAACTTGTAACCAGTTGAACTCTGCCTTTTGAAAATGTTAACAAGACTTAACGAAACGAACCTCTTATCGTAAGGCCAAATAAAATTGTAAAATGAACTTGAGAGTTAATTTTTCAACTTTTTTCCTCAGGTAAAGAAAAACATAAGAACAATAGAAGAGATTCGCGCTAGCATAAGTGATCTCACCCTCTCTGTAATATTTGGAAGCTTGGCTGATTTCTGGAAAAACACATTATTATGAATGAAGTATTTATCCATTTATTTACCACCATTGTGATTTTTTGCCGTGAATTATATAATGACGCAAGTTATGTATTAATAGTTCTGCTGATAGAGTATACATTTAGTGAAGTCTACGTCAGCAGGTACTTGTAGCTAAGTGTATAGTCGTTGACACTCGCCTGGCGTTTCACGAGAGCTTTGTCCTGGTTCGTATCCCGGCCAGGGAGGAATTACTGAGCGTCAATTCTTAACTGTAGCCTCCGTTTACCCAATAGTAAAATGGGTTCATGGTAGTTTAACGATTTAGCGGGTCGTATTCCGGAGAACATAGGATTAAGGACTTGCCCGAAACGTCATGCGTGCTAGTGGCTGTACAAGAATGTAAGAACTCTTGTATATAAAATAAAATACAAAAAGTGGTAAAGTCTAGAAGCCTGCTAACTTTATTGGAGGTGCTGCATATTAGAATGATAATAGATGGATCAACTGGTGTGAATTTCACTTTTCCTCAAGTCTACTAGATTTTGTTGCTGTTCCTGGAATATTTCTGCCCTCAGGCTGCTCAAAGGCAATCCAAGATGGTAATCAATTCCCTTTTTAGTGGTAAATGTTTTGATTAACTCATCAGTTCTGTCATGTATTTGAAGACCAACAAGGGAAGGAATCTACAAAAGAAACTCTGATCCCATCATTGTTTATATCATAATATCCGTGCCATCATATCATTGTGTATTTCATTATATCCGTGCCTCGCTTCAGATACAAGTATGCCTTAGGGAGCAAAGTGCAGTCAAGAATGACAAGGAGTCACTTACAATTAACGTGTCTGCTTTGAATTCAAATACTAGTGAGAATGCAAGGATTATGACAACCAATTCTATTTAAAGAGTGGATGCCCAGTTATTCATACGCACTCCACAGTCATAGGAATAGGGGTCATCTCCCGCTGTCACCATAAGACTGGTGCAAGGAGCCATCAGTGTAAATAACTTGGGAGAGCTGATGGAGAGAAACAATTTGCATAGATTATCCTCAATATAGCCAGAAATCACAGCAGTGTGATATATCAATAAGAAAACCTACCAACTAGATTAGAAATCATCGAATAAGAAAATGGATTTTCTCATTGAAATATCATGTTACTGTGATTTCTCTGTGTATTGAAAAAGAATACACAGTCGATTACTACCTTTGTCGTCCAGTAATCAGAGATAGAATTACTGAACGACAGAGCCAGAGTGCATGGGGGAGGGGGGGGGGGAATTATGGGAAATCTTGGTTCGACTTCAGTGGAAACCTCCGGAATCCTCGTATGTCCAGCAGAACCCCAGGTTGCAATTATTTTGACCATGTTGGCCTAGTCGTCTAAAGCATGCGTCTGGGAATGCCCAGCACATACGTTCGAATACTCATCACGCCTCCTGTGGATTTTTTCATACTCAATATAGCTTATATGAACTATTTGTCATCACCTGGTAATGTTTAAATAAGTATAATTAATGTGTAATATTTCACGTGTAAGATACCTAATACAAGTAATACTAGATTTGGTTTAGTATAACATCAAATGAACTCATTCGTAATCTTTAATGCAAAATATGATTATCTCTGGCATAGTAAACGTATACTAACAGAACTTATATTATGGAAGTGGATTTCAATAGGAATGTAATAAGAGTTAAAGGAGATTCCATCACTGTTAAGCTATTTGTATTTTTATATTACTTGAGATCAAATTATTTTAATAAAGGCATATAAACATTTGTTTGCAAGGGGTTGAGAAAATAAGTACAAGGTATGGTGCTGGGTTTATTAAAATCTAGAGAATTTCTACATTCAAGGAATTATTTTAAACTACATTGTATGATACATAATATGCATACAGTCGTTGATCAGTTGAAGTACGGAGTTCTCCACAAAAGTCTAAGCACTTTCTGCCTTTTCTTCGGCTGAGCTGGTGGTAGTTGAGGCACTTTCGCTAACGTCATCACTTTCAGTTTTGCAAGAGAGACATGGCAGCTTCTTCTCCATGGCAGCGCGGTACTTGGGGTGGCTGATGGCATACACAATGGGGTTGTAGACAGCGTTGGCCTTGGCGAACACGTAGCCCCAGATGGTATAGACAGGAGACAGGTAGGACCTGGCGAACATGCCGACCCAGTTGATGAGGAGGTAGGGAGTCCAAGCAATGAACCACAGAGCCACTGTCGTCATAGCAATCTTGGCCAGGCGGCACTCGGCAGAAGTCTTCTGTGCTTCTTCGTTCCTCAGGGACTTTATTCCCATCTTCTTGGCCTGATCACGCATACCTTTCTCGTGGGCAGCAACAGCCTTGATGATGAAAACGTAGCAATAGATGGTAATGGCGAGAGGGAGGAAATAGACCCATGTGGAGTAGATGTATAGGTAGCTGCGGGATAAAATGTCCTCAGACAGGTAATCAGTACCACAGCCAGTTAGGTTGCCCTCGGGAACGTAGCGGTTCCAGCCGAAGAATGGTGCCATACACCAGGAAAGAGATAATACCCATATTATTAATATCCACAAAGATGCTTTCTTTGTACTAAGAGGCTCACCAGCCACTCCCTTAACAATGACATTATAGCGGTCAAAGGTGATGAACACCATCGTCCAGATGGACGCACAGCCGCACAAGTTTCCGAGGAAGCCATACACCTGACAGAATGTGGGGCCAAGTGTCCATGTGTGATAGTAGCATGTGACCATCATGGGAGGGAACATAGTGAACATCATGAGGAAGTCGGACATGGCCAAGTTAACAACAAGCAGATTGGCAGGAGTGCGGAGAGATTTGGTGTTCATGAACACCCAGATGGTAACAAAGTTACCTGCCAGGCAGAGTATGCCGGTGAAGAGCATGAATATTAAAAGTAATGGATACATCATTGGGTTCATGGGGGGATATTGGTACCAGTGAGGATGGATCATGTGAAGGATGTCTTTAGGGGCCATGTCCACAACTGTGAAGTTCCCATAAGGGTTGGAGGATGGCAGGCCATAATCATCCATGGCAGGTTGGTTGCTCCAGTAAGACATCTGTAAAGACATGTATTTTAGTACTTTATTAATAGAATCTACTTGTATAAACAATAACAATTTTAATATCTCCTAAGGACAGTGGTTACAAGATTTAGTGAGTAACAAGAAAGTTATTACCTATTGCTTACACCTCTCCCCAAGACACCTGACTTGATGCCATAAAAGCATCATCAGCCGCCATTCTCGACAGCACCGCTCCTGTGCCAGGTAAGTCCAATACGGGCTCACCATAGCCCGTGCTACTTGGAACTTCTTGTTCCAAGTAGCGAATCTTAACTAAAACAACGTCATTCTCGATCAGAGAAGAAAAATGGCTCGAGTGGTGTGCCAAGCTAAATCAGCATACATCCTTGGACGACATCTGGAGGCAGATCAACAAGGCCAAAGGAAAATCGCCTCCTGCTCCGCCGCATCATGTTCATCCAGAGCAAGAAGCAGAAAGGCTAGCAAATCTACTTGCATCAAGAGCCAGTTCCACTCGACTTCCTCAAGTAACTCTGACTCACCAACAAAGACTTTAAGCAGCAAGATGGAAAAAAATAGATGATGCTTTAGCCTTACCTGACGAACTAGACCAACCTTTCAATCTGACAGAACTCAGAAGTGCTACAAAGAAAACTAAAAATACAGCTCCAGGTGAGGACAAAATCACTTACAATATGCTGGCCAAGCTAGGAGAAAAGGGTGACGAAGTCTTCTTGAATCTCATCAATAGAGTATGGGTGACAAGAACTCGACCACTCTCTTGGAACAGTGCAATTATAGTTCCCAAATCCAAAACCTAAAGACCCAGGAAATCCAAAACCCATCTCATTAACAAGCTGTCTGGCCAAAACTGCGGAAAGAAAGGCTCTTAATCGAATTGAATGGAAAGCCAATCCACTACACCAAAATATGTTTGCTTACAGAAAAGGTGTTGGAACCACAGAATGCCTTACCTCTCTCCTGGATAAAATCAATGATAAACCTGGAATCCTTATTTTTCTCGACCTTGAAAAGCCTTCGAGTTAGCCAGTGCTCCAGCTACACTGTGCTGCTTTGTGGATAAGGAAATCAAAGGACACGCTCTTGCCTTTGCCAAGAGAAGCCTGCTTAACCGAGAAGCTAAAGTCAAATTCCAAGGAAAAACATCGTCCTCAAAGAGGCTGGAAAATGGGACTCCGCAGGGAGGAATACTAAGCGCCTTCTCAACTGTCTCATGGAACAATTCATGAAGCTCTAGTTAACAAAAGCCAAACTTCTTAACTATGCAGACGACTTTGTGGTCATCAATGGCAAAGGAGCCAGGAACCATGCACAAAAATGCTTAGATATTATCAGCAGGGAAGCGGAGCACATAGCAGTGTAAACATCATTAAAACCAAATCAATGGCTGTTAAAATGAGAACTCAAGACATCAGACTCGCAATACAAGGACATGAAATCGAGTGGGTTACCTCTTTTCAATACCTAGGAGTCATAATAGACAGCCAGTTGAAGTTCACTCAAGAAATTGAATATCTTCCACAAAGTTGTAAAGCTAGAAACTCAGCTTTGCGCTCACTGACAAGTCTTAGAGAGGGTGCATCTCTACCAGTTCTCAAAATGTACTACGTTCAAGCAGTTAGGTCACTCATTGACTATGCTGCCCCTGCTCTTACACCCATCAGTGATAACCAATGGGAGAAACTGGAAGTGTCTCAAAATGATGCTTCAGAACAATGCTGGGAGCACCTATATGGACGCGTAGAGAGAATCTAAGAATAGAAACCAACTTACCAGCCTTAGAAAACAGGATCAAACAAAGGATAGCCACCATAACAGCAAAACTTGTTAGAACCACCTCCAGACTGTCAATCAAAGATAGCATTCACAGATCACTTCATAGAAACCTTCAATATAGACCAAGTGCATGGACAGATAATCTGGTCAAGATTCTAGAGAAAGTGGACTTGAAATGGACCATTACAAACAAAGGGGTAGATAGACCATATCAGCACTTTCGGTAGCCTCCTCCATGAGAAGAATCGAGTCTAAAGATAATCATTGAAGGATTACCAGTTAAAAGATCAGCATGTGACTCGGAGGCTCAAAGCTGTCATAGAACAACAAATGGAAAACATCTCAAGACCGACAACGACTCTCATCTTCACAGATGGATCAGTTGATCAAGAAAGAGGTTCTGCTGGGGCAGCAGTTTACACTAACAACCATGAAGCTTACTGGAGCATGAATAGTGGGTGCTCAACATTGCAAACCCAATTATATGCCCTGAAGGAGGGCATAAATTATACAATTGAGAATAATTTACATGATGTCATCATTCATGCCGACTCTAAATCTTCGCTCCAGGCATTGTTATCCAGTCAGCTCAGAGATAATATACAACTTCTCACAGAAATTCAACATATAGAAAAAGAAGCCCATAATCGAGGGCTGTCAATCGCACTAAATTGGATACCAAGTCACATTGGCATAGATGGTAATGAAAAGGCAGACACACTAGCAAAAAATGCCACTGCTCTACCTGTTGTACAGGTTCAAATTCCTCCAAGTTTTTCACAGATTAAGGAGCAAATCAAGAAGAAAATTCACCCAACTATTAAAAGTCGCAACAGGGCCAAAGTAGCGGAAGGAAGACCCACTGCGATATGGTACGAACAAGCCACTGGTTACTACTCTTTCAAGCCTGACAAAAAGATATCCAGAGACATTGCAGTAGCCTTACACAGACTCAGACTTGGTTACAAGTGCTGCTGGGAGGTAATGAACCCAATAGTTAAAGAGTGTCATATCTGTGGAACAGAAGCAGCTGCATTAGATGCACATTCCACAGCCACTACAATGATTAGAAAAGCCGTTAAAGAATGGGATTCATTAGTGAACATTCTGCACCTACATCCGCCACCAAGATAATGTTATTAAAACAAGACTAAAACAGAAGCAAAAAAGAAACAGGGAAAAAGGAGGAAACCCCACCTCCATTTAATACTTTGACCCAAATATCAGAGTAACAAGGTTATCGCAAATAACCGAACTCAATTACGGGCTCACCATAGTCCGTGCTACATGAACATTTCGTTCTGAGTAGCTAAATCTGAAACAACAACAACAACAACGTCATTCTCGAGGAGTTTTCTGTTGCATATTAGCTTGGGGACCATTCATGTTTGTTCGCCCCAGCATGAGAGGCGATTTGATGAAATATCTGCCCCAAAAAAGGTCACCGAGTGCTGTTGGGGATTGGGTTAAAGGTCTGACGACGTCCAATCCTTTGAACAGTCAGTGTGGCCTAGTGGTTAAAGTAAAGACTCGCTAAGGTGCATGGAGCCCTGGCTGTTTGGATTCGAATCCTTCAGGGGTGCGGAGTTTATATATATATATATATATAATATATATATATATATATATATATATATATATATATATATATATTATATATATATATATATATATATATGTCGTACCTAGTAGCCAGAACGCACTTCTCGGTCTACTATGCAAGGCCCGATTTGCCTAATAGGCCGAGTGATTTTCTTTATTTTCAGTAAACTGTTTCCAATTAGTTTATTGGAATTATTATTATTATACCCAGCCACGCGTTGCTGTGGCTCGGCAACCTTCCTGTCCCCCAGTCCTCCCCACCATCTCTCACTTCCGTCCCCTCGTCCTCCCCACCATCTCTCACTTCCGTCCCCCTCGTCCTCCCCACAATTCCCCACTCCCTCGTCCGATGCCTTCCCAAATGGTCTGATGTTCCCATCAGAAAATTGGGAACATCAAGTGATCTGATGTTCCCATCACTCAAATATAAGAAAAACAGTTAAAAATTAAATGAAAATATGAAAAAATAAAAAATAAACTATACTCACAAAATGAACGGTATGGTAAACAATACAGCTCAATTCCAATGCAATACACACAAAATAATTAAATCAAAATGAAAATAAATAAAAATCTAGGAAAATTCAAATTTTCAATGCAATCAGAAACATTGAAATGGAATTGTAACATATTTAGTATAGCATGTGTGTTGCTCTTACATGCAACAGATGGCGCTGTTTTTCAAGAAAAGCATAGTTTTACCTGTCACAGGTGTGGCATCTGTGCTTATACTTATGAAATGAACGGTATAGTAAACAACACAGCTTAATTCCTACACAATGTCATACAAAATAATTCACTAAAAAATAAAATAAATCGAAATCTATGAAAATAAAATTTATCAATGCAATCGGAAACACTGAAATGGAATT
>WNGS01165129.1:55104-68587 GCA_020271785.1 Procambarus virginalis | reverse complement strand
ATCAACTAGTCATCAACAGGTGCCCACATATCTACCAGTAATGAGTCATTAACAGGGGCTAACATTAACTACCAGCAACGAGTTATCAACAGGAGCCCACATTAACTACCAGCAATGAGTTATCATTAGAGGCCCACATTAACTACCAGCAACGAGTCATCAACAGGGGCCCACATTAACTACCATCAACTAGTCATCAATAGGGCCCACATTAACTACCAGCAATGAGTCATTACAGGGGCTAAAATTAACTACCAGCAACGAGTTATCAACAGGAGCCCACATTAACTTCCAGCAATGAATCATCAACAGGGACCAATGTTAACTACCATCAACGAGTCATCAACAGGTGCCCACATTAACTGCTAGCAAAGAGTCATCAACACGTGGGCCCACATTAACTACCAAAAAAGAGTCATCAACAAGGGCCCACATTAACTACAATCAACTAGTCATCAACAGGGGCCCACGTTAACTACCAGCAATAAGTCATCAACTGAGGCCCACATTTACTAAAAGCAACAAGTCATCAACAGGGGCCACATTAACTACCAGCAACATGTCTTCGACAATGGCCCACATTAACTACCATCAACTAGTCATCAACAGGGGCCCACATTAACAACCAGCAATGAGTCATTAACAGGGGCTAACATTTACTACCAGCAACGAGTCATGAACAGGAGCCCACATTAACTACCAGCAATGAGTCATCAACAGATGCCCACATTAACTACCAGCAATGAGTCATCAACAGAGGCCCACATTAACTACCACCAACGAGTCATCAAAAGGGTCCCACATTAACTACCATCAACTAGTCATCAACAGGGGCCCACATTAACTGCCAGCAACAAGTCTTCAACAGTGGCCCACATTAACTACCAGCAACTAGTCATCAACAGGGGCCCACATTAACTACCAGCAACAAGTCTTCAACAGGGGCCAACATTAACTACCTGCAACGAGTCATCAACAGGGGCCAACATTAACTACCATCAACTTGTTATCAACAGGGGCCCACATTAACTACCATCAACTAGTCATCAACAGGGGCCAACATTAACTACCTGCAACGAGTCATCAACAGGGGCCAACATTAACTACCATCAACTTGTTATCAACAGGGGCCCACATTAACTACCATCAACGAGTCATCAACAGGGGCCAACATTAACTACCTGCAACGAGTCATCAACAGGGGCCAACATTAACTACCACCAACGAGTCATCAACATAGGCCCACATTGTCGGGAAACCGACACACACATACACAAATAGTATAGTCTTCCCTTAGCAGTATCCTCTTAAAATTAGAGAATGGGAGACTCCGTGACGTCATCGACGTCGCCGTATATTTACATTATTAAAATACTGTTCATACAACAGTTTAATGTCTAAATTGAATAAAAAAGTGTTCAATAAGACTGAATATAATTATTAACACTAAAATATATCTTGATTCCCTTGTTAACGTAAATTTAACTTAGAAGTTGAACCAGCAAAATATTGGAACAGTACACAAAGAGCGTCTCTTACAGACGCCACGCTCACACGTAAACAATAACAATGGAGGCTCGTGTGTGTTGTGTTAATGGCCGCATAAGATAGACCTACTCTGCCTTAAGAAACTGCCATATCAACACCACTACTACAAATAAGAGTACTCCAGTATCCGTCTTACCAAGTATTTGTTTATTATTCCAGTGCACTGTTTAATAGCAAAATTAAGACGGTTACAAATATGAACAACCCCAACACCATGTACGTGTACTCCATTTTTACAGCCCTCATATTCCATGTTATACCTGTATAGATATGTTCAGGGAACAGTTATTAACTCTTTGCATCCCATACAGGTAAAATGTGTGACTTGGAACAGCAAGTAGCTGAGCAGAGAGTTGAACTATAAACATATTGTACCTAGCTGTTGCCAGCCTTGTAGGCCTCCACAGACGCCATTGGCACCATGAGGCACAGAGCCACACCCACATAGATGCTAACATGACGCAGCCTTAGCAGGCCCTTACTACAGGCTCAGATAAGGCCATTCTAGTTATTGTAGTAGTAGTATTCATAACTAGCCATAATTATTGAAATAATAGTAGATTAGATCACCATATGTGATATGATATAATATTACAATGAAGTAAGTTAGGTAAACAATTGTAGTTTAAGAAGGAGCCATTACAAAGTGGTTTAAGCTACAAATTGTCCCCCCAATTTGTGTGAGATTAATTTCAGGCAGTTTTAACAAGTACATACAGTTCACTCAACTAAATTACTTACCTACTAAGAAAAAATAAGATAAACTTTAATTAATTGAAGTCAATTAAAAGGTGATATACTGCCTGGATTTTTACCACACACATTAACTACCAGCAACAAGTCTTCAACAGGGGCCCACATTAACTACCATCAACTTGTCATTAACAGGGGCCCACAATAACTACCATCAATAAGTCTTCAACAGGGGCCAACATTAACTACCTGCAACGAATCATCAACAAGGGCCCACATTAACTACCACCAACGAGTCATTAACAGGGGCTAAAATTAACTACCAGCAACGAGTTATCAACAGGAGCCCACATTAACTTCCAGCAATGAATCATCAACAGGGGCCAATGTTAACTACCATCAACGAGTCATCAACAGGTGCCCACATTAACTGCTAGCAAAGAGTCATCAACAAGTGGGCCCACATTAACTACCAAAAAAGAGTCATCAACAAGGGCCCACATTAACTACAATCAACTAGTCATCAACAGGGGCCCACGTTAACTACCAGCAATAAGTCATCAACGGAGGCCCACATTTACTAAAAGCAACAAGTCATCAACAGGGGCCACATTAACTACCAGCAACATGTCTTCAACAATGGCCCACATTAACTACCATCAACTAGTCATCAACAGGGGCCCACATTAACAACCAGCAATGAGTCATTAACAGGGGCTAACATTAACTACCAGCAACGAGTCATGAACAGGAGCCCACATTAACTACCAGCAATGAGTCATCAACAGATGCCCACATTAACTACCAGCAATGAGTCATCAACAGAGGCCCACATTAACTACCACCAACGAGTCATCAAAAGGGTCCCACATTAACTACCATCAACTAGTCATCAACAGGGGATCACATTAACTGCCTGCAACAAGTCTTCAACAGTGGCCCACATTAACTACCAGCAACTAGCCATCAACAGGGGCCCACATTAACTACCAGCAACAAGTCTTCAACATTGGACCACATTAACTACCAACAACGAGTCATCAACAGGGTCCCACATTAACTACCAACTACTTGTTATCAACAAGGGCCCACATTAACTTCCATCAACGAGTCATCAACAGGGCCAACATTAACTACCTGCAACGAGTCATCAATAGGGGCCAACATTAACTACCATCAACTTGTTATCAACAGGGGCCCACATTAACTACCATCAACGAGTCATCAACAGGGGCCAACATTAACTACCTGCAACGAGTCATCAACAGGGGCCGACATTAACTACCAGCAACGAGTCATCAACATGAGCCCACGTTAACTACTAGCAACAAGTCATCAACGGAGGCGCACAATAACTAAAAGCAACAAGTCATCAACAGGGGCCCACATTATCTACCAGCAATGAGTCATCAACAGGGGTCCACATTAAGTACCAGCAACGAGTCATCAACAGTGGCCCACATTAACTACCAGCAACGAGTCATCTACAGGGGCCCACATTAACTACCAGCAACAAGTCTTCAACAGGGGTCCACATTAACTACCATCAACTAGTCATCAACAGGTGCCCACATTATCTACCAGTAATGAGTCATTAACAGGGGCTAACAATAACTACCAGCAACGAGTTATCAACAGGAGCCCACATTAACTACCAGCAATGAGTTATCATTAGAGGCCCACATTAACTACCAGCAACGAGTCATCAACAGGGGCCCACATTAACTACCATCAACTAGTCATCAATAGGGGCCAACATTAACTACCAGCAATGAGTCGTTAACAGGGGCTAACATTAACTACCAGCAACGAGTTATCAACAGGAGCCCACATTAACTTCCAGCAATGAATCATCAACAGGGGCCAATATTAACTACCATCAACGAGTCATCAACAGGTGCCCACATTAACTATCAGCAACGAGTTATCAACAGGGGCCCACATTAACTACCATCAACTAGTCATCAACAGGGGCCCACATTAACTACCAGCAACAAGACTTCATCAGTTTCCCACATTAACTACCAGCAACGAGTCATCAACAGGGGCTCATATTAACTGCCAGCAATGAGTCATCAACAAGTTGGCCCACATTAACTTCCAAAAAAGAGTCATCAACAAGGGCCCACATTAACTACAATCAACTAGTCATCAACAGGGGCCCACGTTAACTAACAGCAATAAGTCATCAACGGAGGCCCACATTTACTAAAAGCAACAAGTCATCAACAGGGGCCCACATTAACTACCAGCAACAAGTCTTCAACAGGGGCCCACATTAACTACCATCAACTAGTCATCAACAGGGGCCCACATTAACTACCAGCAACATGTCTTCAACATGGGACCACATTAACTACCAACAACGAGTCATCAACAGGGTCCCACATTAACTACCAACAACGAGTCATCAACAGCCGCCCACATTAACTACCACCAACGAGTCATCACAAGGTCCCACATTAGCTACCAGCAATGAGTCATCAACAGTAGCCCACATTAACTACCAGCAAAGAGTCATCATTAGGGGTCAACATTAACTACCAGCAATGAGTCATCAACATTGGCCCACATTAACTACCAGCAACAAGTCTTCAACAGGGGCCCACATTAACTACCATCAACTTGTTATCAACAGGGTCCCACATTAACTACCATCAACGAGTCATCAACAGGGGCCAACATTAACTACCTGCAACGAGTCATCAACAGGGGCCAACATTAACTACCACCAACGAGTCATCAACATGGGCCCACATTAACTACCAGCAACAAGTTTTCAACAGGGGCCCACATTAACAACCATCAACTTGTCAATTACAGGGGCCCACATTAAGTACCATCAACGAGTCATCAACAGGGGCCAACATTAACTACCTGCAACGAGTCATCAACAAGGGCCCACATTAACTACCACCAACGAGTCATCAACTGTGGCACACATTAACTACTAGCAACGAATCATCAACAGGGACACACATTAACTACCAACAACGAGTCATCAACAGGGGCCCACATTAACTACCAGCAACAAGTCTCAACAGGGCCCAGATTAACTACCAGCAACGAGTCATCAACAGGTGGGCCCACATTAACTACCACCAACGAGTCATCAACAGGGGCCCACATTAACTAAAAGCAACGAGTCATCAACAGGGGCCAATATTAACTACCAGCAACGAGTCATCAACAGGGCCAATATTAACTACCAGCAACAAGTCTTCAACAGGGGCCCACATTAACTAATATCAACTAGTCATCAACAGGTGCCCACATTATCTACCAGTAATGAGTCATTAACAGGGGCTAACATTAACTACCAGCAACGAGTTATCAACAGGAGCCCACATTAACTACCAGCAATGAGTTATCATTAGAGGCCCACATTAACTACCAGCAACGAGTCATCAACAGGGGCCCACATTAACTACCATCAACTAGTCATCAATAGGGGCCCACATTAACTACCAGCAATGAGTCATTACAGGGGCTAAAATTAACTACCAGCAACGAGTTATCAACAGGAGCCCACATTAACTTCCAGCAATGAATCATCAACAGGGACCAATGTTAACTACCATCAACGAGTCATCAACAGGTGCCCACATTAACTGCTAGCAAAGAGTCATCAACAAGTGGGCCCACATTAACTACCAAAAAAGAGTCATCAACAAGGGCCCACATTAACTACAATCAACTAGTCATCAACAGGGGCCCACGTTAACTACCAGCAATAAGTCATCAACGGAGGCCCACATTTACTAAAAGCAACAAGTCATCAACAGGGGCCACATTAACTACCAGCAACATGTCTTCAACAATGGCCCACATTAACTACCATCAACTAGTCATCAACAGGGGCCCACATTAACAACCAGCAATGAGTCATTAACAGGGGCTAACATTTACTACCAGCAACGAGTCATGAACAGGAGCCCACATTAACTTCCAGCAATGAGTCATCAACAGATGCCCACATTAACTACCAGCAATGAGTCATCAACAGAGGCCCACATTAACTACCACCAACGAGTCATCAAAAGGGTCCCACATTAACTACCATCAACTAGTCTTCAACAGGGGCCCACATTAACTGCCAGCAACAAGTCTTCAACAGTGGCCCACATTAACTACCAGCAACTAGTCATCAACAGGGGCCAACATTAACTACCTGCAACGAGTCATCAACAGGGGCCAACATTAACTACCATCAACTTGTTATCAACAGGGGCCCACATTAACTACCATCAACTAGTCATCAACAGGGGCCAACATTAACTACCTGCAACGAGTCATCAACAGGGGCCAACATTAACTACCATCAACTTGTTATCAACAGGGGCCCACATTAACTACCATCAACGAGTCATCAACAGGGGCCAACATTAACTACCTGCAACGAGTCATCAACAGGGGCCAACATTAACTACCACCAACGAGTCATCAACATAGGGCCACATTGTCGGGAAACCGACACACACATACACAAATAGTATAGTCTTCCCTTAGCAGTATCCTCTTAAAATTAGAGAATGGGAGACTCCGTGACGTCATCGACGTCGCCGTATATTTACATTATTAAAATACTGTTCATACAACAGTTTAATGTCTAAATTGAATAAAAAAGTGTTCAATAAGACTGAATATAATTATTAACACTAAATATATCTTGATTCCCTTGTTAACGTAAATTTAACTTAGAAGTTGAACCAGCAAAATATTGGAACAGTACACAAAGAGCGTCTCTTACAGACGCCATTATAAGCAACTACCAGCAACGAGTCATCTACAGGGGCCCACATTAACTACCAGCAACAAGTCTTCAACAGGGGTCCAAATTAACTACCATCAACTAGTCATCAACAGGTGCCCACATTATCTACCAGTAATGAGTCATTAACAGGGGCTAACAATAACTACCAGCAACGAGTTATCAACAGGAGCCCACATTAACTACCAGCAATGAGTTATCATTAGAGGACCACATTAACTTCCAGCAACGAGTCATCAACAGGGGCCCACATTAACTACCATCAACTAGTCATCAATAGGGGCCAACATTAACTACCAGCAATGAGTCGTTAACAGGGGCTAACATTAACTACCAGCAACGAGTTATCAACAGGAGCCCACATTAACTTCCAGCAATGAATCATCAACAGGGGCCAATATTAACTACCATCAACGAGTCATCAACAGGTGCCCACATTAACTATCAGCAACGAGTTATCAACAGGGGCCCACATTAACTACCATCAACTAGTCATCAACAGGGGCCCACATTAACTACCAGCAACAAGACTTCATCAGTTTCCCACATTAACTACCAGCAACGAGTCATCAACAGGGGCTCATATTAACTGCCAGCAATGAGTCATCAACAAGTTGGCCCACATTAACTCCAAAAAAGAGTCATCAACAAGGGCCCACATAACTACAATCAACTAGTCATCAACAGGGGCCCACGTTAACTAACAGCAATAAGTCATCAACGGAGGCCCACATTTATTAAAAGCAACAAGTCATCAACAGGGGCCGACATTAACTACCAGCAACAAACATTAACTACCAGCAACGAGTCATCATCAGTGACCTACATTAACTAATAGCAACAAGTCTCAACAAGGGCCCACATTACTAAATCAACGAGTCATCAACAGGGCCAACATTACTACTTGCAACGCGTTATCAACAGGAGCCCACATTAACTACCAGCAGTGACTCATCATTAGAGGCCCACATTAACTACCAGCAACAGTCTTCAACAGTGTGCCCACATTAACTACCATCAACTTTTCATCAACGGCGCCCACATTAACTATCATCAACGAGTCATCAACAGGGGCCCAACATTAAATACCAGCAACGAGTCATCAACAAGGGCCCACATTAACTACCACCAACGAGTCATCAACGGGGGCACACATTAACTACTAGCAACGAGTCATGAATAGGGCACACATTAACGACCAGCAACAAGTCTCAACAGGGGTCCACATTAAGTACCAGCAACGAGTCATCAACAGTGGCCCACAAGAGAAGGTTGGAGTTTCGAAGAGATGGTAATTCAGAACTGTGAAGGTTTCAGGGACTACATATCATGCACCATTGCAACTGGAGGACAGAAAATTATAATAGTAGTCATATATAACCCCCCACCGAATGACAGAAGACCCAGACAGGAATATGATTGAAACAACATGGCCACCATCAATATAATAGAGAGAGCAGCTTCTGTGGCTAGCAGGAACGGATCCAGACTTCTAATCATGGTAGACTTCAACCATGGGAAGATAGATTGGGGGAACAGAGACCCACACGGAGGCCCAGACACATGGAGAGCTAAGCTGCTGGATGTGGCAACAAGAAACTTTCTAAGTCAACACGTCAAGGGACCGACAAGAATGAGAGGAGGGGATGAACCAGCCTTGCTTGATCTGATATTTACCCTAAATGAGTCAGATATTAGGGAAGTTAAGTTGGAAGCCCCCTTGGGAATGAGTGAACATAGTGTATTGAGCTTTAAGTACCTGGTTGAGCTAGGAATTATCACCCCCAAAAAAGAACTTGGAACCAAAGGGCTGGCGTACCGAAAGGGAAACTATGAGGAGATGAATAAATTCCTATGGGATATACATTGGGACACAGAACTCGGAACCAAGTCCGTACAAGACCTGATGGACTATGTCACCCAAAAATGTCAGGAGGCTGTAAGCAGTTTGTCCCAGCTCAACAGAAAAAACAGAGAAGCAAGGAAGAATCCGTGGTTTAATAGGGAATGTATGAAAGCAAAGGAGCTGAACAAAAGGGCATGGAGGAACTTCCGTAATAACAGAACACCAGAAAGTAGAGAGAGATACCAGAGAACCAGGAACGAGTATGTCAGTGTGAGAAGAGCAGCTGAGAAAAGGTATGAAAATGATATAGCTAATAAAGCCAAGACTGAACCAAAGCTACTACACAGTCACATCAGGAGGAAGACAACAGTGAAGGAACAGGTGATTAAACTTAGGGTGGGCGAGGACAGGTACACAGAGAATGACAAAGAGGTGTGTGAAGAACTCAACAAAAGGTTCCAGGAGGTCTTTACAATAGAACAGGGAGATATCACGGCGCTGGGAGAGGTGGCAGCAAACCAGGTGACCTTGGATAGGTTCGAAATTACAAGAGATGAGGTCAAAAAGCACCTATTGGAGCTGGATGTGAGAAAAGCTGTTGGCCGGATGGAATCTCGCCATGGTATTAAAAGAGAGTGCAGGAGCACTTTGCTTACCACTCTCCATAGTGTATAGTAGTCACTGGAAACGGGGGCCTACCAGAAATATGGAAGACTGCTAATGTAGTACCAATATACAAAAAGGGTGACAGACAAGAGGCACTGAACTACAGGCCAGTGTCCTTAACTTGTATACCATGCAAGGTGATGGAGAAGATTGTGAGAAAAAACCTAGTAACACATCTGGAGAGAAGAGACTTCGTGACAACCCATCAACATGGGTTCAGGGAGGGTAAATCTTGCCTTACAGGCTTGATAGAATTCTACGATCAGGTGACAAGAATTAAGCAAGAAAGAGAAGGGTGGGCGGACTGCATTTTTTTGGACTGTCGGAAAGCCTTTGACACAGTACCCCATAAAAGGTTGATGCATAAGCTGGAGAAACAGGCAGGAGTAACAGGTAGGGCGCTCCAGTGGATAAGGGAGTACCTAAGCAATAGGAAGCAGAGAGTTACAGTGAGGGGTGAGACCTCAGACTGGCGTGAAGTCACCAGTGGAGTCCCACAGGGCTCTGTACTTGGACCTATCCTGTTTCTGATATACGTAAATGATCTCCCAGAGGGTATAGACTCATTCCTCTCAATGTTTGCTGACGACGCCAAAATTATGAGAAGGATTAAGACAGAGGAGGACAGCTTGAGACTTCAAGAAGACCTGGACAAGCTGCAGGAATGGTCGAACAAATGGCTGTTAGAGTTTAACCCAAGCAAATGTAATGTAATGAAGATAGGGGTAGGAAGCAGGAGACCAGATACAAGGTATCATTTGGGAGATGAAATACTTCAAGAGTCAGAGAGAGAGAAAGACCTGGGGGTTGATATCACGCCAGACCTGTCCCCTGAAGCTCATATCAAGAGGATAACATCAGCAGCATATGCCAGGTTGGCTAACATAAGAACGGCCTTTAGAAACTTGTGTAAGGAATCTTTCAGAACATTATATACCACATATGTCAGACCAATCCTGGAGTATGCGGCTCCAGCATGGAGTCCCTATCTAGTCAAGCATAAGACTAAACTGGAAAAGGTTCAAAGGTTTGCCACCAGACTAGTACCCGAGCTGAGAGGTATGAGCTACGAGGAGCGACTGCAGGAATTAAACCTCACTTCGTTGGAAGACAGAAGAGTTAGGGGGGACATGATCACCACATTCAATATTCTCAGGGGAATCGACAGGGTTGATAAAGACAGGCTGTTTAACACAAGGGGCACACGCACTAGGGGACACAGGTGGTAACTGAGTGCCCAAATGAGCCACAGAGATATTAGAAAGAACTTTTTTAGTGTCAGAGTGGTTGACAAATTGAATGCATTAGGAAGCGATGTGGTGGAGGCTGACTCCATACACAGTTTCAAGTGTAGATATGATAGAGCCCATTAGGCTCAGGAAACTGTACACCTGTTGAATGACGGTTGAGAGGCGGGAGCAAAGAGCCAGAGCTCAACCCCCGCAAGCACAACTAGGTGAGTACAACTAGGTGAGTACATTATTTACCAGCAATGAGTCATTAACAGGGGCTAACATTTACTACCAGCAACGAGTTATCAACAGGAGCCCACATTAACTTCCAGCAATGAATCATCAACAGGGGCCAATATTAACTACCATCAACGAGTCATCATCAGGTGCCCACATTAACTATCAGCAACGAGTTATCAACAGGGGCCCACATTAACTACCATCAACTTGTCATCAACAGGGGCCCACATTAACTACCATCAACGAGTCATCAACAGGGCCACATTAACTACGAGCAATGAGTCATTAACAGGGGTTAACATTAACTACCAGCAACGAGTCATCAACAGGAGCCCACATTAACTACCAGCAATGAGTCATCAACAGATGCCACATTAACTACCAGCAATGAGTCATCAACAGAGGCCCACATTAACTACCACCAACGAGTCATCAACAGGGGCCCACATTAACTATCATCAACTAGTCATCAACAGGGGCCCACATTAACTGCAAGCAACAAGTCTTCAACAGGGGCCCACATTAACTACCAGCAACTAGTTATCAACAGGGGCCCACATTAACTACCAGCAACAAGTCTTCAACATGGGATCACATTAACTACCAGCAACGAGTCATCAACAGGGTCCCACATTAACTACCAACAACGAGTCATCAACAGCCGCCCACATTAACTACCACCAACGAGTCATCAACAAGGTCCCACATTAACTACCAGCAATTAGTCATCAACAGGGGCCCACATTAACTACCAGCAATGAGTCATCATTAGGGGCCAACATTAACTACCAGCAATGAGTCATCAACATGGGCCCACATTAACTACCAGCAACAAGTCTTCAACAGGGGCCCACATTAACTACCATCAACTTGTCATCAACAGGGGCCCACATTAATACCAACAACGAGTCATCAACAGCGGCCAACATTAACTACCACCAACGAGTCATCAACAAGGTCCCACATTAACTACCAGCAATGAGTCATCAACAGGGGCCCACATTAACTACCAGCAATGAGTCATCATTAGGGGCCAACATTAACTTCCAGCAACGAGTCATCAACATTGGCCCACATTACCTACCAGTAACAAGTCTTCAACAGGGGCCCACATTAACTACCATCAACTTGTCATCAACAGGGGCCCATATTAACTACCATCAACGAGTCATCAACAGGTGCCAACATTAACTACCTGCAACGAGTCATCAACAGGGGCCAACATTAACTACCACCAACGAGTCATCAACATGGGCCCACATTAACTACCAGCAACAAGTCTTGAACAGGGGCCCACATTAACTACCAGCAAAAAGTCTTCAACAGGGGCCCACATTAACTACCACCAACGAGTAATCAACTGGGGCACACATTAACTACTTCCAACGAGTCATCAACAGGGGCACACATTAACTACCATCAACTAGTCATCAACAGGCGCCCACATTAACTAACAGCAACAAGTCTTCAACAGAGGCCCACATTAACTACCAACAACAAATCTTCAACAGGGGACCACATTACCTACCATCAACTAGTCATCAACAGGGGCCAGTTTAACTATCAACAACGAGTCATCAACAGGTGGGCCCACATTAACTACCACCAACGAGTCATCAACAGGGGCCCACATTAACTAAAAGCAACGAGTCATCAACAGGGGCCCACATTAACTACTATCAACTAGTCATCAACAGGGTCCCACATTAACTACCATCAATGAGTCATTAACATGGGCTAACATTAACTACCAGCAACGCGTTTATCAACAGGAGCCCACATTAACTACCAGCAATGACTCATCATTAGAGGCCCACATTAACTACCACCAACGAGTCATCAACGGGGGCACACATTAACTACTAGCAACGAGTCATGAACAGGGGCACACATTAACTACCATCAACGAGTCATCAACCGGGGCCAACATTAACTACCAGCAACGAGTCATCAACAAGGGCCCACATTAACTACCACCAACGAGTCATCAACGGGGGCACACATTAACTACCAGCAACAAGTCTTCAACAGAGGCCGACATTAACTACCAGCAACGAGTCATCAACATGGGCCCACGTTAACTACTAGCAACAAGTCATCAACGGAGGCGCACAATAACTAAAAGCAACAAGTCATCAACAGGGGCCCACATTATCTACCAGCAATGAGTCATCAACAGGGGTCCACAGTTAAGTACCAGCAACGAATCATCAACAGTGGCCCCACATTGACTACCAGCAACGAGTCATCTACAGGGGCCACATTAACTACCATCAACTAGTCATCAACAGGTGCCAACATTATCTACCAGTAATGAGTCATTAACAGGGGCTAACAATAACTACCAGCAACGAGTTATCAACAGGGCCCACATTAACTACCAGCAATGAGTTATCATTAGAGGCCCACTTAACTACCAGCAACGAGTCATCAACAGGGGCCCACATTAACTACCATCAACTAGTCATCAATAGGGGCCAACATTAA